>SJYA01011996.1:0-11992 GCA_006410615.1 Neotragus moschatus
CCATGGGATTCTCCAGGCAAGAATACTGGAGTGGGTTGCCATTTTCTTCTCCAGGGGATCTTCCCGACCTAGGGATCAAACCCAGGTCTCCTGCATTGCAGGCAGACACTTTAACCTCTGCACCACCAGGGAAGCCCTAGACATCAGTTTGCTGACAAAGGTCCATCTAGTCAAAGCTGTGGTTTTTCCAGTAGTCAGGTATGAATGTGAGAGTTGGACTGTAAAGAAAACTGATAGCCAAAGAACTGATGCTTTGAAACTGTGGTGTTGGAGAAGACTCTTGAGAGTCCCTTGGACTGCAAGGAGATCCAACCAGTCAATCCTAAGGGAAATCAACCCTGAATATTCATTGGAAGGACTGATGCTGAAGCTGAAACTCCAATACTTTGGCCACCTGATGCGAATAACTGTCTTCACTGAAAAAGACTCTGATGCTGGGAAAGATTGAGGGCAGGAAGAGGAGGGAATGACAGTGGATGAGATGGTTGGATGGCATCACTGACTCGATGGACTTGAGTTTGAGCAACTCCTGGGTGTTGGTGCTGAACAGGGAAGCCTGGTGTGCTGCAGTCCTTGGGGTCGCAAAGAGTCAGGACTGAACCTCTGAACTGAACTGACTGAACCGCCCTACAGGCCCTGTATCCACATACCATCCTGTTGGCGATTGAGGCTTCAGCATCGATTTTGTGGGGACAAATTCAGTCTACAGCGCTCTTCTTTGCCTCCCCCAAAATCCATGTTCTTCTCACATGCAAAATGCACTTAACCTCATCCCAGCAAGGCCCAAAAGTCTTAACCCAGCATGGAATCTGAGTCTTGGGTCTCATCTGAATGTCATCTGGATCAGGTGTGGGTGAGACCTGAAGACTCATCCTGGTCGGAACCCTTGCCCAGCAGTGAACCTGTGCAGCAGGACAGGTTATGTGCTTCCAGACACAGTGGGACAGGCACAGGACAGGCATTTCCATCCTAAAGGGAGACACGAGAAAGGAAGTGTGAATGTGCCAAACCAGTTCAGAACCTAGCAAGGCAGAGTCCCTTAGATCTTAAGGCTCAGGAATAATCAGCTTTGATGGGTGCTTTGCCCCCCAGGCCCACCGAGGGGTGGGTTGCTGCCCCGGCCCTCCGCAGCCCTGCCCTGCCCCACCCCCTGATTCTGGTTGGTGGTCCCGCCTTGACTCAGCATCAGCTCCCTGGCAGCTAAACTGAGCAGAGGACCCTGTCTTCTGAAAGTGAGGAGGAAGCAGCTTTGCCCTCTAGTCTGTAGGAGTGGCAGCCCTGATGATAACTGAAGTGCCTTTAGGGTCTTTCTTGAAGGATGAAAACATATTCTCTGCTAAATAGCTCTGTGACCCCACCTGCCAAATCTCGAGTCTCAGAGCCTTCCCTTATTGTGTCTCATCTGTGCTCCCTGACCTTAGTTCAGGTTGACTCTGTCTCTGCTAGTGTCACCCTGTCTATTCCTGTCTTCTGTGAGACAGCTGATTAAATCGATGATTTCCACCCGTACTGATCACCTTGACAAGTGATTGTTCAGCCAAGCTCTGAGAACGTGCCTTCTCACTGTTTTCAAAAGCATGGTTCCTTTCTGCTTATCTCTTTCTCTCTTGCGTTTTACTATAAATGGTATGGAGAAACCGACTTGGTCCTTCCAGCACTTTGCTTAGAATTTTCCACAGCTAAATATCCAGTCTTATCTCTTACGAGTAGTTCTGCCTTCCATAAAGCACTATAAAGCTATTCAGCCAAGCTCTTCATCACTTTCTAATAATGATCTCCTTTCTTTCAGTTTCCATTAACATATTCTGCATTTCTAGCTGAGATTTCCTCAGAATGACCTTTTGTGTCCATATTTCTAACAGCATTCTCCCAGCTTGTATGTCTTCTCTAAGATGATAGAGGCTTTCTCTAAAACACTCTTTTCTTCCTGAGTTCTCACCAGAATTGCCTTTAACATCCACATTTTTATCAGTAGTCCGTTCAGGGCAGTTTAGACTTTTTCTGGCATGCAACCTCCAATGTCTTTAGGTCTTTCCCTATCACTGAGCTCCAAAATCACATGCACATGTTAAGGTATTTGTTACGAAGTAGAAACCTGCTTCATAGTGCCAAAATCTGTACTAATCTACTTGGGCTGGGAATAATGTTCATGCATGCTCAGTTGTGTCCACCTCTTTTCAATCCCATGGACTGTAGCACACCAGGCTCCTCTGTCCATGGAATTTTCCAGCCAAGAATACTGAAGTGGGCTGCCATGTCCTTCTCCAGAGGATTTTCCTGACCCAGAGTCTGAACCCATGTCTTCTCCATCTCCTGCTTTAGCAGGTAGATTGTTTACCACTTAGCCACCTACTTGAGCTGTCGTAACAGAATACAACAGGCTTGCTAGCTTCAACAGTGGAGACTTACGTCTTACAGTTCTGGAGGCTGAGAATCTAAAATTAAAGTGTCAGCAGGTTTGCTGTCTGGTGGGAGCTCTCTCTTTGGCTTGCAGATGGCTGCCTTCTCACTGAGTCTTCCTACGGCTTTTCCTCTCTGCTGGCCACCAGCAAGCTCTGGTGTCTGTTCCTCTTCCTACAAGGACATCAGTCCCATCAGGTTAGAGAGTCACCCTGTATCCAGGTGCCGTTCACATGAGGACTTAGCACTTCAACATAGTAATTTGAGGGGGAGGGGAAACAATTGGGCCTATTCCATATGGTAACTGAGAAACTGAAGTTAGCATGGAATAGTTAAAGAATGATATAAAAAGTGGAATGCGAATTTAAATCCTCCCTCCCCCAATTGTTGTTGTTGTCCAGTCTCCTGTCGTGTCTGACTCTTTGCAACGCCGTAGCATGCTGGGGCTCCCTGTCCCTCACCATTTCCTGAAGTTTGCCCAAGTTCCTGTCCATTGCATGATGCCATCCAGCCATCTCATCCTCTGATGTCCTCTTCTCCTTCTGCCCTCAAATCTTTCCCAGCATCAGGGACTTTTCCAATGAGTTGGCTGTTCCATCAGGTGACCAAAATACTGGAGCTTCAGCTTCAGCATCAGTCCTTCCAATGAGTATTCAGGTTTAGTTTCCCTTAAGGTTGACTGGTTTGATCTCCTTGCAGTCCAAGGTACTCTCAGGAGTCTTCTCCACAGTTCAAAGGCATCAGTTCTTTGGTGTTCTGCCTTCTTTATGATCCAACTCGCACATCTGTACATGACCACTGGGAAGACCACAGCCTTGACTATATAGACCTTTTTCGGCAAAATAATGTCTCTGCTTTTCAACATACTCTCTAGGTTTATCATAGCTTTTCTGCCAAGAAGCAATCATTTTCTGATTTCGTGGCTGCAGTCACCATCCACTGATTTTGGAGCACAAGAAGAGGAAATCTGTCACTACTTCAACCTTTTCCCCTTCTATTTGTCATGAAGTAATGGGGCCAGATGTCATGTTCTTAGTTTTTTTGATATTTAGTTTTAAGCTGGCTCTTTCACTCTTCTCCTTCACCCTCATCAAGATGTTCTTTAGTTCCTCTTCGCTTTCTGCCATTAGAGTGGTATCATCCACATGTCTGAGGTTGTTGATGTTTCTTCTCCTGCCTGTCTTGATTGCAGCTTATAACTCATCCGGCCCAGCATCTCTCATGAATAAACAGGGTGACAGCAGTCAGCCCTGTGGTACTCCTTTCTCAGTCCTGAACCAGTCAGTTTTTCCATTCAGGGTTCAAACTGTTGCTTCTTGACCTGCATACAGATATCTCAGGAGACAGGTAAAATGGTCTGGTATTCCCATCTGTAAGAGCTTTCCACATTTTGTTATGATCCACACAGTCAAAGACTTTAGTGTAGTCAATGAAACAGAGATAGACGTTGTTCTGGAATTCCCTTGCTTTCTTTATGATCCAGCAAATGTTGGCAATTTTAATCTCTGGTTCCTCTGCCTTTTCTAAACCCAGCTTGGATGTCTGAAGTTCTTGGTTCATGTAATGCTGAAGCCTGGTATGGAAGGTTTTAAGCATGACCTTACTAGCATGGAAGAGGAGTACAATTGTCCAATGGTTAGAATATTCTTGAGTGCTACTCTTCTGTCCTGTGACCACCACTGGGTCTTCCAGATTTGCTGACATATTGAGTGCAGCACTTTTAAAAAGCAGTTTCATCGTTTAGGGTTTTGAATAGTTCTACTGGAATTCCATTGCATCCACTAGGTTTATTAACAGCAGAGTTTCCTAAGGCCTGCTTGACTTCATGCTCCAGAATGTCTGGCTCTGGCTGACTGACCACACCATCATAGTTACCCAGTTCATTAAGATCTTTTTTGTACAGTTCTTCCATGTATCCCTTCCATCTCATCTTGATCCTTCAGTACGAAAGAAGAAAAAGTTGTAAGATGGCATTTCAAGTGTTTGTGTTGGCAAGGGACAGACCATGAGCTTAGCCACATCGGGGGGCTCCGGATCTTATATACAGTGTTTAAGACATTGAGTTTTATCCTGCTGAGCAATTGAAAGGCAGTGCAAGTGTGGATATACTGGTGTTTGCATCCATGAAAGCAAATATGTGTGAAAGTTTTGCAACACTGAAGGATGCATGGAAAGGGGCATTTGGGAGATGGACAGTGAGACACAAACAGCGGTGAGGAAGATCAGTCAGTTAGCTACCACTGTCGTCGTTCAGGTGGGAGGTGAGAGTCTGAACTGGAGTAGTTACTCAGAGCAGAGAGGAACAAACAGGTAGGCAATTTGGAAGACAAATGTGACTTGGTGATTGAGTGTAGGAGGTAAAAATATTATTTTCAGTTTTGCTGAATTCCTGATTTCAGTTTCTTATGTGCTGAAATTCATTAGCCTTTCCTTTGTCCCTTCCTGAAGAGATAATCTGTATTAAGTGAATTCACTCAGATTGGGTGTTGAAGATTTTTTTCTAAGCAGTTTTGTCAAGAGCAGAAAGGAAGTTTATAATCTTATGAGGATTTCCGTTCTTCGCTTGATCTTGTATTGTGTGTCTTTGAGAATTGAGGTTCCCTGTATTCATTTGTTTATGTTGGGGTATAGTTGATTAAGAACGATGTGTTAGTTACAGGTTTGCAGCAGAGTGATTCAATTAGCGTATACACTGCTGTATTTAAAATAGATCACCGACAAGGACCTACTGTATAGCACTGTGAACTTGGCTCAGCATTCCATAATAACCTAAATGGGAAAGAGTTTGAGTAAAGAATAGATATAAACAGTTTGCTGGATCCTTTTTGTTTTTTTTTTTTGAGAGAGAGAGACTGAGGTTAAGAAAATATCTGTAGCTTTCAACCACACGAATCTCATTACACGTTTGGCTTCTTTAGTATCATCACCATTCAGTAAATGCCTGCTAGGCATATAACTATGTCAGTAAATGCCTCCCCATCAGAGCGACTGTCTGTACTCTGGGCTCTTCCTACTAACGTGGCCTCTGCATCTGTCAGGAGGTGCTTGCGCGGCAGGTCTCTGTCTAGGTCTTTGTCTGTGGGGCTGATATTTGACTGGTGAACATTGCTTGACCCTTTCTGGTTGTTAAAAGGTTGAGATGCTTCCACGTAAGTCAGCAGGTACTCCTGAGTTACTGCACCCTTGGCCCAGTCAGAGGGTAAGTCCCGGTTCAGCAAGGTCTTCAGAACCAAGGGCAGCCTATATTGCCTTGTGAATGCCTTTGCCATGGGAAGTGAATAAAAGTCTCTTGGTCATGTCTTACTGTTTGCCATCCCACAGACTGTAGCCCGCCAGGCTTCTCTGTCTGTGGAATTCTCCAGTCAAGAATATTGGAGTGGGTAGCCATAACCTTCTCCAGGGCATCTTCCAACCCCAGGGATCAAACCTGGGTCTCCTGCATTGCAGGCAGATTCTTTACCCGTCTGAGCCACCAGGGAAGCTCAAGATTCATTGTTAAATGTTTTGAATATTATCACCCGTGACATATAGACATATTTAGTTATAACTCTTGGATTCTGCTTATGAATGTTGCTCTTAGTTTATGAGAAGATATTTTATATCTTTTTGGACTACATGGTCCTGGTGGCAAGGCGGTTGATGAGCCTGCTTAGGGTTTATGCTTTAGCTGCTCGCTCTAGTTCTGCCTAAGATAATAATGCTAGAATGTTAGTGCTCTGCCGGTTGCTTCAGAGTGTCTTCCTGAAGTCATTCTGACAACAGTTTGGGCCATTTAAGATTTTTGTTTTTGGATACGTCAAGTTTCTCTAAATATTTGAATTGTTTAAGAGCCCTATTCAGCAGCTTTAACATGAAAGTGTCAAGAGCAAGAGTTACTTACTTTCTTCTCCCACTGGACAGAACCTTTGGTTACATAAAACTGATGTAGATACTGAATATTCTAAGTAGGAATGCTGTTTTTAGATATTTGTAATACATATTTCTGTCTTAATAGTACTGGAGATGATATTTTGTGCAACGCAGAATTTTCCCTGTATTCCAACTAAGAAGTTCAAAGTATACTTTTCAAAAATATACATGTATAATTTTTTCTATATAAATATATATCTCTGAAAAACCTGCATCCAAATAAAATAGAAGAATGTTATATAGATTTTCTGGCTTGATTCATATTTTTATTCAAGTGCTAATATATAAGTTAATGTTGTTATAGAAGTATATTATGCACGAGCTGTTCTTTATTTTTTAATTCCATCTTAATGGTTTTATTTAATTGTGTTTGATTTTATAACCAGGGAAACAAACAATGAATTTTTTACATGTATTGCTCTTTCCTTATGATAATCAATTTTCTCTGTAAAAGCAGTGAGAAGTCTCAAAGATTGAGATGAGTGTAGTAAATTGATGTCAATGCAAATAGAAATTTAAATAACCTCCTGCTGTGTCTGTTGATTCATCTTTTTATAAGGATAAAAAGTACCGGTTTTATGAAGTAAGGGCTTCCCTGATAGTTCAGTTGGTAACAAATCCACCTGCAATGCAGGAGACCCCAGTTCCATTCCTGGGTCGGAAAGGTCTGCTGGAGAAGGGATAGGCTACCCACTCTAGTATTCTTGGGGTTCTCTTGTAGCTCAGCTGGTAAAGAATCTGCCTGCAAGCAGTGGTCTAAATTTTTTTTTAATTAGAGTAATTACTTTGTTTTACTTGCATACATTATCATAATGACTGTCTTAATATATTGTTGAACTCATTCAGTATTACCCCTTTACAAAAAAATAGATCTTGCCACTTTGCTTGCAGTTAAGATTATGTTGGCTAGGAGCTAGTGTTAGGAGGTGTAGAGCTCATGTGCAGTCTACAGGGAGTGCTCAGCTGTTTAGTCTCCTGTTTGTTTCTGAGCTAGATTATGAAGTGGTTTTCATTTTTTGTCTCTTTTTTTCAGTTGTAGATTGAGAAATAAATGACACTACTTCATTATATATATTAGATAGACTCTTGAAATACCCAGAAAAATACTAAGAAAGTAAACATCATCCCTAGTTCTACAGTGAGATATTTACTGTTAATTCTAGTGTATTTTCCTTCTGTTCTTTTTTGTGCATTTAAATATACTGAAAGCATAACTTCTATTCTGATTTAACAAGAGATTAACTTTTTTGTGCTGTGGACAAAATAGCTTTAAATGCAAAAAGTAAAATACATAGGATTACAAAGGAAACTATACTGAATATAGAAACTAAATCATGAAAACAAATGTGTGATATATTAAATGTGTGGATGAGAAACTTCTCACACCCCTCTGTACATGGTGCAGATAGGATTTGCTTATTCTTTGAGGGGGAAAGTTGACCTCACCTTAAAAAATTTACTACAAATGGAGTTTCAGGTCATTTCCTTTTGTTCAACCTTTTGTCTTTAAAACCATTAAGCAGAGTTACTTCCTCCTTTGTAGTGCTTTCGTTCCACTGAATCTTCCTGATAACAAAAATTCTACAGAGTGGGAAAAGGTGAAGTTCCTGTTTGAAGAACTTGGAAGTAGTCGTAAGTATTCTTTAAAAAAAGTCCATAGTAATTCATATTTCATGATCCTTGTGACTTTTCTTTGGAAGGTGTCTGTTTTTACACTGCTAAGAATTTAACTTCATAATTCTCTTAACTCATGGTTTAAAGGATGCTAGGCAAATGAGGAATCCATCTAGCTGTTACACAGCCAATCTCTTGACTTCTTTATAAAAGTACCATGTTGAAAAGAAAAGGTGATCTTCAAAGTATTTTAGCAATAAAGGTTTTATGATTTCTGTGTGGTCTTTAATTCACTTAGGATAGTATAGAGTAACATGTTAAATATGCTAGATACTGGTTTTTATCTTTAAACCGAAAGAACCTTATGTTGCTCTTTGATCCTGATTAGGTCATTTTTTGTGGAATATAAATTGGAGAGTTTTTTTTTTTTTTTTTTTTTTGTGTTTGCCATTTGCAGCTTGAGGATCTTAGTTTCCCAGCTAGGGATCAAACCTGTGTCCCCTGCAGTGGAAGCACAGAGTCCTAGCTGCTGGACCACCAGAGAATTCCCCAGTTACAGAGAATTCCCCAATTACAGAGGTTTTATGTGGATGAAATGATACTTTATTATAAATTTACCTCACCGAAACATTTTGAAGTTCCTTTTCCAAAAGCTTTCCTTGCCTTAATCAGCATAGCCTACATTTTTAGAGGGGGAAAGAAAGCAGGTTTAGGAAGTCAGTTTAAGAAAGTTTTTTATTGTTAAAAAATATAGTTAGTATTAGAAACTGCTATCAAATAAGAATGGGTATTTTGTTATTCAAAATTTCATGTACATTTGAACATAGTAACTTCATTTTCAAAGAAACCTAGAAAATTTATAAATGTGGGAAATTCTTACTGCTTTTATATTTATTCTTTTTATGATACTGTATATTCTTTGATCAGCACTTCTTTCTCTTTACCTAGATACAGTATTAAATGATGGTTAAACGAAGTCTTAAAGTCTTTGCTGTACAACTTCTTAATTTTCTTGCTTTCCACTTAAGATTTCATCTTGTAAATTGTGGTCCATTAACATCTTGCTGATACCAGCAAGAAGACTGTAGCAGGCCTGGCATCTAATGATACTGCATGTCAGGATTTATGCATCTGAGTCTGTTGCTGAGAAATAAATTGCTTCTTTTCCTGCAGTTAGCCCTTTTAGGTCTCTTGAGTAACTACCTTTTTGCCCTGAACATTTTTCTCTTTAAGTTTTGATGGTCTTTGAATGCTAGTATAACTTGAATCCCTGGTGGCTCAGACAGTAAAGAATCTGCCTGCGATGCAGGAGACCCAGGTTCAGGATGCAGGAGATGGGTTGGAAAGATCCCTTGGAGAAGGGAATGGCCTTCCCAATATTCTTGCCTGGAGAACTCCATGGACAGAGGAGCCTGGCAGGCTACAGTCTATGGGGTCATAAAGAGTCGGACACGAGTGAGTGACTAACACATAACACACATAACTTGAATCAGTAATTATTTGGGTAGTATCATTGTTCTACAGGTAACGTTACTACCTATATAACTACTTGATGTAATCTCTGTAGTCTTAATTAACGTTTAAAAGACATCAAATCTTAAACAGTATATTTTAGAGTACATTTTATCACTGTGACTAATATTAATTTTTTTGATTGGCCAGATATCTTAGCAGAACACTCTTCTTTATCAATTCTAAGATGCATATTTTTACATGTTTTCGTATCTCTGATTTTGTGATGCATTTTATAAGTGGAAATACCTTAAAATTGCTATTAGTCAAATGCCAGGCCCCTCCTAGTTGTATGAATACTTTTTGTTGATACTTCTAGTAAGATCAAAAAGTAACAGCATCAGTGTCTTTGATTTGGTAAAATTGGTAGTACTTTGGTAAAATTGGGTAAAATTTGGCATCAGTATCTTTGATTTGGTAAAATTTGGTAGTAGTACAGTTTAAAAAGCTGAGGCTTAAAAATCTGCCTCACACAGTTTCTGAGCTTGTCAGTAATATGTTCTCCCTAAGTATAGTATATTAAAACTGAGATGTTAGTTTTAATAAAGTAGGTCATTCTAATTTTTATTATTATTTGATATTGATAAAATGAATTAATGTAATAATTTGGTTCCACAGGACCTGCATTTAAACTAGGGCAATTCTGGTCTAGTAGAAACTGTATTAAAACTAGAACAATTAGTATCATTCTAATTTGAATATTAGAGTAATATTTAATAATATTAGAATATGTAAGAATATATACATATTAATATTCTTAAGATTTAAGAACATTCAAATTTGCATAGTAGTTCATTGCATTATCTGGCATGTTTATTTGAAAATGTCATTCTCACAACCCACTCTTTGGTCTTCCTTTAAAGTGAAAGTGAAAGTGTTAATGTCTCGGTTGTCTCTGACTCTGTGTGACTCCATAGACTGTAGCCCACCAAACTTCTCCACCCATGGGATTTCCAGGCAAGAAGACTGGAATGGGCTTCCATTTCCTTTGCCAGGTGATCTTCCTGACCCAGGGATCGAACCGGGGTCTCCTGCATTGTAGACAGACTCTTCACTGTCTGAGCCACCAGGGAAGCCCCTTCCTTTAAGAGGTTTCTTAAATATAACTTGGTAGCATAGTATTTCCAGAGAAGGCAATGACACCCCACTTCAGTACTCTTGCCTGGAAAATCACATGGCTGGAGGAGCCTGGTAGGCTACAGTCCATGGGGTCGCTAAGAGTCAGACACAACTGAGTGACTTCACTTTCACTTTTCACTTTCATGCATTGGAAAAGAAAATGGCAACCCACTCCAGTGTTCTTGCCTGGAGAATCCCAGGGATGGCGAGCCTGGTGGGCTGCTGTCTGTGGGGTCACACAGAGTCAGACACGACTGAAGTGACTTAGCAGCAGCAGCATAGTATTTCTATTTTCGTATTATCTTTGAAACAATTTTCTATTTGTTTGTGTTGTTTGCGTTTTTTTTTTTNCCCACTCCAGTGTTCTTGCCTGGAGAATCCCAGGGATGGCGAGCCTGGTGGGCTGCTGTCTGTGGGGTCACACAGAGTCAGACACGACTGAAGTGACTTAGCAGCAGCAGCATAGTATTTCTATTTTCGTATTATCTTTGAAACAATTTTCTATTTGTTTGTGTTGTTTGCGTTTTTTTTTTTTCCTAAGGGAGAATGCTAGTTCCTTTCAAGTTAAAGAGGGAAATAAACTCTTTACGATTTTAGCTATAAGCTATACTTTTCAAACTTACTTGAAAGTTAAGAACAAAGAAACTAGGAGTTTGAGATTGAGTAGAAGGGGAAGAAAGGGTCAAGGACAGTGACATTCCTATCATTGTTATTTCTCAAGGTCTGCCATTGAGAAAGATGGGAAATTTTAGCCAACTTTTGAACATCTAATATTCTGCTGATTTCTGCTTTAGGCTCAATAATTAGGCAGTGATTTCCTTTAATTTTAAAGAGTTGTGAGGTGAAAAAAAGTCTTACTTTGAAAGATCTTTAAGAATTCCGTTTATGAAGAGCTATTTTAAAACTTTTCCATTTGAAGTTAGCACTTTAAGAGTGGGATAATGCATATGGGGTTTATTCCTTTGGAACATGTGAGAAACCCAATTTTTATATTTATATTGATTTGTTGAATATAAACATTTGAATAGCTATACATTTTTAACATTGTTTTTCTTCCTTTGCAGATGGTTTAGCTGCCTTGTCATTTTCCATTAGTTCTCTGACCTTGATTGGAATGTTGGCAGCTATAATCTACACAGTAAGTGTAATGGTGATAATTGAGTTAAAATTAAAGAATCACTTTATGAAGCAGTTTTTGCCTTATTAGTTTATTCAGCTTAGCTCTGTTTTCCTCTTTAATACTTAGTACTTTCTTCATTTTTCTTGAGAAGAGGATATATTTTTAATTACTTATCTGTATTTGTGAAATTTAGTATTCAGAAATAAATTTTATAAGTTGTGAACTGTTTATAAATATTATAAGTTGTGAACCTGGAGTAACAGGCAAATTTGGCCTTGGAGTGCAGAATGAAGCAGGGCAAAGACTAATAGAGTTTTG
>SJYA01011998.1:0-11745 GCA_006410615.1 Neotragus moschatus
TGATCCACGTTTGGACCTTTTTCTCCCTCCCATCTACTTCTGTTTAGTGATTAGTTCATTAATTTACTAATCATAATTAAATAAATATCAGAGTCACAAAAGCTCAGGGATAAGAGCCTTCAGTAGCTTCCGCACTTTTCTTTACAATCACTGCTTAATTGAGTATACTTCTTTCATTAATCACCCTCCTTATTCTAAAGATAGATTAATCAACCCAGTGTCTCATACATTTCCAATTTAATCACTGGACCATGGTTAGTATTTTTTTTAATCCTGAATATATTTTTAAATATTTCAAAGAATAAACTAAACAAACCACCCAAAGTAGAATAAGAACACTATTACGCTGGTTTCCACGTACAGGCGAATTTAGAGACTGCTGACCGTGGCACACGCATAAATCAGTCGGAATGTGTCCATTCCAAAACACAGAAAGCAGAGTGGATACATGCTTGAGATGCTCTCTCTATTAATCTCTGGATCTACATTTCATTACTCAGTGATTGTGCTATATATTACCAGGGTTAATCTATAACTCTTTGCTAAGAAAACAAACCGCACTGAACAGTCTACTAATGCAGAATAAATACTGGCCATTACTTATGTTATCTATCACATCTAGCTAGAGGAGCCGTGCTTGAAGCATTTACTTTTTAACTGACTTACTGTTTGTTTATTAATATTATCTCTAGCCTTACACGCTCAGTCGCTCAGTTGTGTCCGATTCTTTGCGACCCCATGAACTTTAGCCCACCAGGCTTCTCTGTCCATGGAATTTTCCAGGCAAGAATACTGGAGCAGGTTGCCATTTCCTGAGTGGGTTGCCATTTGCTACTGCAGGGGATCTTCCTGAACCAGGGATCAAACTCACATCTCTTGTGTCTCCTTGCACTGGTTGGCGGATTCTGTTCCACTACAGCACCCAGGCAGGCCATCTAGCCTTACATTTATAATAAAGCAGTTATTATAAAATACGTATCTATGCTGGAAAACAAAACCTTCAAGTATCTCTAACATCTTTCCATAGATTCATTTGGTTTTTTTCTGAATTTACATTTTGCTGATTACGTACACTGCTGCAAATATTGATAAATCAATATAATGGTCCATGTCAATTCCAAATGTATTAGGGGGCCATGGTTGGCCTTTTAAAATTATATTGTTATTTTTTAATATTATAGGTAACATCCTAAACAAATCACCACAAGATACAAGACTATAACTTTGACTCTTACCTAGAGCTCCTGACCAGGAAAGATCCTTAAATTAGCTTGGCACACCCACTCTGAGTACAAAGCAGGGAAAATGAAAAGAACTAAGATATCATGTTCATTAATCCATGCATTTCATCTTTCATTACACCAGTAGTTTAGGTATTTATTTATTAGGGTTAATATTTACTGATGTTTCCCTGAAGAAAGTGATCATCAAGCTTAACACTGAGCCAGAATAGGAAGAATAATTATTACTTGTACTTTCTATAGCGTCATTAGCCAAAGACATAACATAAAACCATGACTTTCTGAACTGAACCAGTCTTTTTAACACTTATTTACAGATTCTCTTAGTTCCTGAGACATTATTAGAGTTGGACACTGCTTCATACTCTTTATTTATTTGTATACAGTTGACCCTTGAACAACACAAGTTTAAATTTTCTGGGTCCATTTATACACAAATTTTTTTCAATAAATACAGTACTTATGTTTTCCTTTTAGGGATCTTGAAATTGACTAAGTGTGGGGAAAGTTTGTGCTTGATTAGAGATCACAATACGTGATATGAAAAGAATCAGGGTTTGATTTTATCTAAACTATTTCAGATCCCTGTCCTTGAGTGACTCGTTTAACCGTTCCTTTGATTTTCAGGCACACATTGCCTTATGTGACAAAACTATGTCTTTACAGAAGGAGGCTTAAATCAACTGTGATTCAAATCAAAATTGATAATACATTGTACATTAATTAATTGAGTAATTAACTGTGAAAATAAATAAAATGGTCTTCCTTTTTTCTCCTTAATTGACCACAGATGTACTGAATTGGCCTACATAAGACCTCCATTCATTTAATTTGTACTTGTAGCCATTTACCCCTTCCAATAACAGAGTTAACACCCATGACAAACCACCAAACCAGAAGCAATTACTTTGACTGATACTTACATAAGTTTCTACAGTCCTTAATTGAATCATTGAGCATCCATTCTGTAGAGTAAAAAGCAAATATTAAAACAGACAGATAAGCCAGGCAGGTAGAAAAATAAGGCAACCTAGATTCAGGTTTTTTTAGTTGACTTCAAGTCAACTAAACAAGTGATGAGGAATAAACTCTAGTACTTATTGTTTATTAAAACTCTGAATGACATGATTGCTTGAACCAAGTATTAAATTTAATGACTATAATGAACACCTCTGAAGCTAACATCAGACAGAAGAACCAGCACTATGACCATTACACGTCAGTGTGCGTGCCCTCTATCCGGCCAGGTGAGAGCTATAGTTGTTCAGACGGTGAGTCATGTCACCACCCCACGGACTGTAGCCCACCAGGCTCCTCTGTCCATGGAATCCTCCAGACAAGAATACTGGAGTGGGTTGCCATTTCCTTTTTCAGGGATATTCCCAAGGCAGGGATTGAACCCAGGTCTCCTGCACTGCAGGCAGATTCTTTACAGTCTAACCAACGGGGGAAGCCCATGAGCTATAACACCTTTCCAAATGAAACTTGTGTGGCAAGAATTCAGGTAATCTCAGTCTTAGATTCAAGCACATTCTTGGCGATTGTCCATGCCTCTTCCACCTTCATAGTGGATGTACGTATATAACTACACATGGAGCCATTTTATCTTACATTTCTTAAAGAAACTACACCAACAGCCAGGAAGAGAAATACTCTCTAAATATAATGACCATTCCAAAACTTAAGAGCCTAGCTCTAGTTCCATTATCTAGATAGCAATTGTTAGAAGTGGATTAATCACTCTCCTTGTTTCATAACAAATGGTCCTCATTGGACCATGTATTACTTTCAAGTACCTGATTAAAATATTAACTTATTACTTGATACATTTATCATAGTAACACTAATATTTGTGACACAAAAGAATCGGGACAGTATTAATGCCTGTTCAAATGCTCATCAGGCGCAGGGAAAAGATTAGATAATTTTTTAAATTAAAAAGTAGCAAAGATCATTGGATTAATCATAACTGGTCATGTGACATATTCTTAACACAGATCCATGGATAAAGCCTTCTATTAGGTGGGTAGTTAATCAATAATTAAGTAAAAGCTTTGCCCTTCTCGTAATAAAACAAAAACCAACAAAGCAGCCCAGAAAAATAGCATGAGCTCTTACATCCACCTATGGAAATGTTCTTTACCCAAACTAGTAAGCTTTAGCCTATTTATTTTACTGGAACCCAGTGCTTAAGAAATGTATTAATAATGATTTTTATATTACATATATTATATTATACTCTGTCATATTTGAACCAGGAATAAACCATTTTGTCCTCATTCATTTATACCTTCTGGATTTATTCATGTATTGATTTACTGAAAATACAATACTAAGAAGCCCAAACACAAGAACAAACTCTTGAATATTTTTAAATCCTTGAGCAAGCTCATTTCCTATAGAGATAACAAAGAGAAATGACTCTTTTTACAATGGACCTCAGAGTTACAGGGTTTAATCAAAGTCCTTGACTTCAGACACCCCAGGGTACTCATCATCGATCCAGCCTAAATAATCTTGTACTTCATTTATACCTTTATTTATTGATCCATTCACTGATCCACCAACAGAAACAACATCAATGTCCATGAATAGAAAAAATGCCAAGAACAAGATCCTTGGATATGACCAAGATCTGTATGCAGGCTCTTTTCCCATAAACTTGATCTTTCTCAACAGATGAAACCTCTTTTCTAGTGGCTCTCATTGAGG
Source organism: Neotragus moschatus (assembly GCA_006410615.1). Taxonomy (NCBI): domain Eukaryota; kingdom Metazoa; phylum Chordata; class Mammalia; order Artiodactyla; family Bovidae; genus Neotragus; species Neotragus moschatus. The sequence continues at coordinate 3,954 of SJYA01011998.1, forward strand.
GATGCATGGATCAGTGAACACCTCTGCTTCATATACATCTTCCTCCAGCTCTCTTGCACCTTCCTAATCTAAATAGTTTGATAAAGTCTAACGAAAAATTCACTCCAAAATCTTATGACAAGATCTTTTGACTATTACTATCATACTTGAGATATTAGGATCCTTACCCACAAAGGAACAGCCAAGATCTTCCTCAGAGAAGACTGATTGAAGCAGCCACAGTCTTCATTCTGTGGGGTCAGATGCCAACGTTCAAAAGAAGGAACAGTCCAGATGTAGATTGATGGAAAGGATATTAGCTGTGTGATACCAGGTTAATCATGAAGTCGACTCAAGTCTCGTTTTCATCTTTGACCCATGAAGAGCATTCATTCTTACTCCCTGGTTTAACTAATACTTTCAAATACTCCAATGAGCACAGTTGAGTTCATCATTCAAAAAGAAAAACTTACTACTGCTCATACCTGGCTATAGACTGTAAGAGCCTAGATAATCCTTTTAATAGACTCAATTTGCAGAGAAATGGGTGAATTTAGAATTTATCATTCAAGGCATATTCTCACCAAAGTCTATGCTTGACCCTACTCACACATGAATTCAACTGTTCATTGTTGTATTTATTCAGGTATGGAATTATTCATGGAATATGTGATCATATGTTCAAACACACAAACACACAAAGAAAATGACAGAAATCCAGAATAGAAACAACCCAAAATAGAAATGATCTTTGTGTACCTGTCTACACGCTCATATCTAAACTGGGAAGAGAGAATTGGTGGTTTACATAAAGATGAGGCGTTCTTCTTCTTTCTTACTGAGCCACACTTGCCTCCTTGTAAACTACTGCTGTGATTATGCAAGAACACATCAATATCTAGGAACTAACATTAGATAAGAACCTTGAATAATACTTATTATCTCCACATGTCTATTTCAATACCCACAGAGATTTAAAAACTACGTGGTTTTGTTGTTTTTAATAAAACTCAGCGAAAAGACTTGGATTAACAATAACCATTTTCAAAAGGCACGTTCTGAAGATGAGCTATGTTCATCCTTTTCTCAATTAAATAATTACTTCATCAGCATTTATTTATGTAATGTTTCCCTTCTCTAAATAAGAACAACCAACTAGCAAACCACCTATACATCAGGTGATACCACTGAATCTTACGTACATCTGCATACATACTCCTTTGAAAAAAGACTCACATTTTATGAATGTATTTCACTAAAATTCAGTGCTGTGTGCTGTGCTGTGCTTAGCCACTCAGTCGTGTCTGACTCTGCGTGACTCCACGGACGGCAGCCCACCAGGCTCCTCTGTCCCTGGAACTCTCCAGGCAAGAATACTGGAGAGGGTCGCCATGTCCTTCTCACTCAGTGCTCTATGTATAGTAACAATCCAGGTTTGTTACATACTCACATAACTGGTCCAGGCCCAGCTTTCTTTATATTTACCCATCTTTACATATCTTCGTTTACTCATATATTGATTTACTTGTAAAAATCAATCTATCTCCAGAAGACGTCTGTGATCCAGGTATCGGAATATTCTGAGCTTCTGCTGTATACTTATTTCCATAAGGAAAAAAAAAAAAAGAAGGCCACTTGTAAATGATGGACCTCAGAGTTAGATATCACTTTAATCAAAATGTTTGATTCAGACACCCTCCAATCTCATCACTGGTCCAGGCTTAGTACTCTTTTTCTTCATTAATTTACACTTCCATTATCCCGTGAGTCACAAACTCCCAGAACGGGATCCTTGATGTAACTCTGATCATTGCCTCTAGGCTGATTTCTGACAGAGTTCGCAGACTAGATATAAGTGTAACCTTGCATCAGGACCATCACAAGAAATGAGCCATAACTGGGCCATACACATTTAATCCAATCAATTTTAAACATGATGTAATGACCAGCTGAAAACCATAATGGTACCCTACATCTAGAACACACACAATAAGTTGCCCCTTCTAGGAGTTTCCTGTAAACAATTAATAGGCTGGGTCTCTAATAATACTGAAGTATTAAACCAACTGTGGTGTGGAAATAAAATGGAATAGATAACAGTTTTGAAAACGTTACTTGAATGCCTTCCATCTCTTTTTAAGATGAATCTGAGAGGCACTGAAATGTGTTAATTCTGCTCCTTGGCCCGTAACAACTTCTCGCTGCTGGTCATACATGGTGTTCTCAGATTTGGTTTTATGCATACAGCCTTTTATTCTATGGAACTGCTTCCATGACCACACATGAATAAACCATACAAACCAAGAAAAGAAACTTGTGTTACTTACATTGCTCCTTACTCACAGAAGTAATAGCCAACATCCTCATCATTGGACAATAACTGAATTCAATGTGGAGTGTTCAATCAGACAGAAAAAACAGATTTTTTTAAAGAATAAAAAGTATAAACTTGGATTTTAAAAACAGAAGTTAGTTCTACATTACTAGATTAATCAGAAACATTGGTTTCTGTCACATTTTCATCAGCCAGTCCAACAGAGGTGTCCTTTTCATCTACTGACTTAGTTTTTAGTGTCACATAAACTGGTGAAGACTTTTAAAATGTTTTTANGTTACTTACATTGCTCCTTACTCACAGAAGTAATAGCCAACATCCTCATCATTGGACAATAACTGAATTAAATGTGGAGTGTTCAATCAGACAGAAAAAAACAGATTTTTTTAAAGAATAAAAAGTATAAACTTGGATTTTAAAAACAGAAGTTACTTCTACATTACTAGATTAATCAGAAACATTGGTTTCTGTCACATTTTCATCAGCCAATCCAACAGATGTGTCCTTTTCATCTACTGACTTAGTTTTTAGTGTCACATAAACTGGTGAAGACTTTTAAAATGTTTTTATGAAGACCTTTTAATCCATCCCCCCATATATGAGTTATATTATTAAAATTTGTCTATATATCCCTACCAAAACAGAAAGGCCAGCTAAATTTTTAATGGGGGAGATTTTGATGAATTTAAATTCTTCTGCTAAAAAACAATCCGACTATACCATACACTTTAGCTCATTATTAATTAATTTACTTATTTATTAAATAGCTCTAATAAATGGATGGAAAATCCCATGGACAGAAGAGCCTAGAGGGCTATAGATCATGGAGTCACAAAGAGTTGGATACAACTGAGTGACTGAACGACACCAAATAGCTCTAAAGATAATTTAACTTCCTAGACCTTTTTTTTTTTTTTTTGGCTGTGCTGGGTTGCTTTTCACGGACTTTCTCTAGTTGCAGCCAGCAGGGGCTTCTCTGGTTGCAGAGCACAGGCTCTAGAATGAGGGCCCAGGATTTGTGTAGCACCGGCTTAGCTGCTCCGCAGCATGTGGAATCTTCCAGGACCAGGGATCGAACCCATGTCTCCTGCCTTGACAGGCAGACTTTTATCCACTCTGCCACCAGGGAAGTCCCCTCCTAGACCTTTTTTAAAAAATAAAATGCATACAGACAGAGTCATCTGCTACTCCACACTAAATGCTATTACCTTCAAGTTTCCTCACTGATGACATTTTCTCCAACAATGATTCTCTATCAGCACTGCCCATTGTGTCTACTACAATATATAAAAAGAGATAACTAACAAACACATACTATATAGCATAGGGAATTCTATTCAGTACTATTGAATAACCTGAATAGGCAAAGAATCTTAGAAAAAATATATACACACAAAATTGATTTACTTGGCTATACACTTGAAACTACCACAGCATTGTACACCAACTATAAGTTTTCGAAAGTGAATGTCACTCCGTCGTGTCCGACTCTTTGAGACCCCAAGGACTACACAGTCCATGAAATTCTCCAGGCCAGAATACTGGCAGGGGCAGCCTTTCCCTTCTCCAGTGGCTCTTCCCAACCCAGGGATCAAACCCAGGTCTCCTGCATTGCAGGCAGATTCTTTACCAGCTGAACCACAAGGGAAGCCCAAGAATACTCAAGCGAGTAGCCTATCCCTTTTCCAGTGGATCTTCCCAACCCAGGAGTCAAGCTGGTGTCTCCTGCGTTGCAGGCAGACTCTTTATCAACTGAGCTCTCAGGGAAGCCCTCATAAACCGACTATACTCCAATTTTTAAAAATGGCAGCCACTGGCCACATAGTGTTACCAGGAAACTAAATTTTTATTTTTGACTATTTGAATTTAAATGTTAATAGCAAGATATGTTTAGAGAGTAGGTGTATATTATCCTTCCCTGAAGAAGGAGGGGCTTGGATCTTTTTTTTTAAGTGGACTTCCAGGCGGTAAAACAAGATTAATTGGGCTCCTTCACATATTACATATGTTCCTCACTGGCCCTCCATTTTTACTCTTTTAAATAATACAGATATGAAATTATGCTTTGACTCACTTGTAATAATGGTACCAATGTTGGTGAAACCTAAAGACACTTAACAAACGTTCTGAGAGACTCTAAATCTCTCCATCTGCTTCCCACAAAGACCATCAACATGCATCTACTTGATTAAAAATAAGTATCAGTGAACACAAAGGATTCATAATTTTACATCCACAACTCTCATGCTGAAACATCTTCCATGTTTCAATAACTATCTAATCATCTGTACCTTACTTTTCACTATTGATTATATTAAACTACTATTTGTCAAAATATTTTATACTGTTTTTCATTTGTTACATGACTATTGATCATATCTATTATATTATTATTATAATAAATTACATGAATATTTTAAAAATAAGACATATGACCAGAAACTCATCACCAAGAACAACACTGATATTCACATATATTTATCTATACTTTCTCAAAGGAGGAGCCCCCTTAGTCTATCTTACTGAACTCCACTTTTCAGAAATGTATTAACNTCTGTACCTTACTTTTCACTATTGATTATATTAAACTACTATTTGTCAAAATATTTTATACTGTTTTTCATTTGTTACATGACTATTGATCATATCTATTATATTATTATTATAATAAATTACATGAATATTTTAAAAATAAGACATATGACCAGAAACTCATCACCAAGAACAACACTGATATTCACATGTATTTATCTATACTTTCTCAAAGGAGGAGCCCCCTTAGTCTATCTTACTGAATTCCACTTTTCAGAAATGTATTAACAATAATTCTTGGTTCATAAGCTCCTTTCACAGCTGCATAAGGGGTAGCTCTCCTCTTTATTTCTACTTCATTTATTCATGCATTGATTTACTTATAACAACACCATCCATATTCATGAACAACAAAAGGTCAAGAACACAATCCTTGAATATTTCTGACTTCCTTTGTAAGCACATTTCCCAAAGACACAATGGACCTCAGAGTTACAAACTGGGTTTAATCAAAAGGGTATTCAGATGCCCCACGCATACTCATCATCGATCCAGACTTGGTATTCTGTGCTTTTGTTTGATATGTTGTTCTTGACATATTAATTGATGATTCACTGATAATAATACAATGTTCATGAATTAGGAAAATAAAACCAAGACGCTTGAAGATATGAAGATATCTGTGAAAGTTCACTTCCCACAGAGCTAGAGAAGTAGCTCCTTCTGCAATGCAGCCCAGCACTGAAAATATGAATTAACCCATTCCCTTGCATCATATCAGTTCCATATTAGCCATTGGCCCATGCTTAGACTTCTTGCAGCCATATTTTAAAGACAGGACAATGAACTTTCATTTTCTACCATGATTAAGAAAAAGGCAAAATTTTTCATTTTCGTATATTCCCCTCCTTGATGGGTTCATAGTCTACAACAATATCAATAGTGTTTATATCCCCTGTGGTATGAAAATTAAAATTGAAAAAATTTTAAATTTAAATTTGAGTTAGAGGAATTAAGTGGAACACTAAGACTCTTCAAAGTCCCTTGGACAGGAAGGAGATCAAACCAGTCAATTCTAAAGGAAATCAGTCCAGAATATTCGTTGGAAGGACTGACGCTGAAGCTGAAACTCCAATACTTTGGCTGCCTGATGCAAAGAGCTGACTCATTGGAGAAATCCCTGATGCTGGGAAAGATTGAAGGCAGGAGGAGAAGGGGACCACAGAGGATGAGATGGTTGGATGGCATCACCAACTCAACGGGACATGAGTTTGAGCAAGCTGGGGAGATGGTGATGGACAGGGAAGCCTGGCCTTATGCAGTCCATGGGATCACCAAGAGTCGATCACAACTGAAGGACTGAAGTGAACTGAAACTTTTCAGAAAATGAGTGAAATGCTTTTCATCCTTTTGTCCTAATAAATTCAGTCATGCTGAAATGGATTAATCATAACTCAAATTCTTAACATATTTTAATCATTGACTGATACATGTCCACGTTAGAATTGTTGATGTATGTAGCCATTTATTCCGTAATATCTCAGTGGATACCCATAACCAAGCCCCCAACAGAATATGAATTTTATTACTTACATTGATCTCTCTTTATCTAAGAGGTAAAAGTCAAGATCTTCACCATGAGTGAATAATCAAATCTGGCAGAATGCTTGCTCTGAGCAGTTTAAAGCAAATTTTAAAAAGAATCGATCTACAAGTATCCACGTTAAATGATCAGCAATTNATGTAGCCATTTATTCCGTAATATCTCAGTGGATACCCATAACCAAGCCCCCAACAGAATATGAATTTTATTACTTACATTGATCTCTCTTTATCTAAGAGGTAAAAGTCAAGATCTTCACCATGAGTGAATAATCAAATCTGGCAGAATGCTTGCTCTGAGCAGTTTAAAGCAAATTTTAAAAAGAATCGATCTACAAGTATCCACGTTAAATGATCAGCAATTAGATAACCACAATCCTTGACTTGCATCTTATTTTCAACATTTGGAAAGAGCTCTACTTAATATATATTAACTTGTGCAATCTTTTGGATTGATGGATACCACTGAATCTAGCAGTAAACACCAGAAAAACAACTATAACTATGAAGACTATGTCTCTCTACATATTACCCATGAAGGGCTGAGATCACCTGTTTCACCGAACTTTAATTGTGTGGAACTGGATCCATGGGAGAGGCAACTCGTGGCACAATCTCACCAAAGGTCCAAGCTTGACCTTACTTAATAAATTTATTTACTCACTACTTCCTTTATTTAATTACTCATGGAATAATAAGACCATTCCTTTATTTTTCTAAAGGAATTCCAAAAAGTTTAAATAACCATCAAAACAGAACTGAAATACTATTAATTATAAAAGTCTGTGTGTACCACTGGAAAAGCCTAGAGTGTTTTATCTTTCCATGGACAACAGCTGTGTAGAATATGATGAATTAGGATCTTTCCATCCAATCGCATGCCTTCCACTGATGTACTATTGGCTGACTTTTTGAAAAAGTGACTGAGATACAGATGTATACATTTGATTACTTAAAAATTATACTTCAATATCTGTGACCCATGCTCATTGGATAAGGAGCTTAGATAATATTTACATTTGTCCTCATGTCATCAGGCAAAAGAATAGCAAACTGGTTCTTTTAATGTTTGTTTGCAACATAAAATTGCATAAAAAACTGAATTAAACACAAATGTGGTTGAATAAAACAGTCTCATCATTGTTCCCTGCTCTCCCTCCCAATTACCCAGTTTATTCAATCAACTATTTATGTAAATGTATTTCTCTTTCCTTAGTAAAATGATTGATTGGCAACATGCCTCCACGCAAAACAAAAACATTCAGTTTTGTGTGCAAATGACCATCTGCTCCTTACACAAATGACAAGAGCCTTGACTATTAAGAACCTAAAAAACTGTTTTCA
>SJYA01011998.1:15785-28095 GCA_006410615.1 Neotragus moschatus
ACACACACACACACACACGAAACACAATCACAAAATTCCAAAAATCAGATTCTTAAACTTTAGGCTCTCACCCTATAGAACTAATAAAATAACATTTCTTCTGTAATAGAACTGAAAGCTACACATGGGGATGGTTCAAAAATCCCGGCTTTCTATCAAACCCACACTCAGCATTCCTCTGATTTAATTCATTCGTATGTCAAAGATGGTTCCAGGAAAACACAATGAAACTACCACCAGCGATCATCTCTAGGCTGCCAGCAAAGTTATCAGCCCCTCTACCCACACGCGGATGAGGAAAGCAACCGTGGTAGAAAAGAGAAGATAATGCTAAATTAAATCACTGCTATCTTCTTCTAAAGTGACCTCAGTTGCGCTGATTTAGCTTAAACACAATTTGGGGTTTGCTACACATCCCCATCACTGGTCCATACTGGAAGCATTTTATATATTTTATGTATGTAATACACAACTGTTACTTTGGAATTCTTCAGCTGACCCTCATGAACAGACTATTCAAACAAAGAATGTGAACCAAGGGACTGACTTATATTAGACTTTACGCTGCTTGCTCACGATAAAAATTCTTTATTAAGTGATTAAATCAGCTGTCCTATGTTCACTCTGGGGAGGAAAAAAGCTGATTTAGAATAGAGTTTGATTTTATTTTTTTAATGATTGTTAGTCAGGCAGAACTAGATAACAATAAACTTTGGCTCAAATGCAATTTCTTACTAATCCAGAATTGAAATTTTAGTGATGAATAACATAATAAACATTATTAAGTCCACCACCAAGCCCCAGATTAAGATCTGTAGGTGATGGACAGGGAAGCCTGGTGTGCTACAGTCCATGGGGTCACAAAGTGACATACATGACTGAGTGACTGAACTGAATGATTACAAATATCCATCTGTTAAGTATATGGTTAGTAAAGTCACTCAGTCTTATCTGACTCTTTGCAATCTATCTACTGTAGCCCGCCAGGCTCCTCTGTCCATGGGATTCTCCAGGCAAGAATACTGGAGTGGGTTGCCATCTCCTTCTCCAGGGGATCTTCCTGGCGCAGGGACTAAACCTAGGTATCCTGCACTGCAGGTGGATTCTTTACTATCTGAGACCACCAGGGAAGCCTCTAAGTTATGGTTACTTTAAAAAATGTGATGGATACCACTGAATCTAGCAGTAAACACCAGAAAAATAGCCATAGCTATTTTTTTAGTTATAGACAAACACCTTTTCCTTTCTTAAAGAAAAGAAAAACTAAACAGACAGCATTGTACCAAAACTCAATACATTGCCTCTTGACCACAGATACTAATACATTCCCTGTGAAAGAGGACTACAAATTAAACCTGTTCACTTTACTTCTAGATTTTATTAATATTAATACTTATTTTATTCCATTCTACTAATTGTTCCAAGAGCAGGTCTCTTCCTATTTCAGATGTTCAGTTATTTCTTCATTCATCCGCTGATTCACTTGCAATGATACAATCCATATCCATGAACCACAAAAGCCCAAGAAGATCCACACTGTCTTTTCCTAACTTCTTCCATTACTTAATTTCTACAAAGAATATTGATTGATTCTCTGCACAGAATGGACCTCAGAGTCACACGGAAGGCACAGTCAACGTTCCTGATTCATTCACTTTCAACAACAGCCATCACTGACCCAGGCATAACTTCCTATTTCTTAATCCACGTGTGCCTTCCTGAACCGATTCATTCGTTCCCAGATTCACGAATAATATTTACATGATCAGTAATCTGCAGTGACACAATACTGGGAACAAAGGCTTGAACACAGCCAAGCTCTGTCCGCGGCCCTGTTAATGTAGCATGAATAGACTCAATCACTTTTCACAATAAGGCTCTGTTTTTGCACATAGGGGTTAATCAGCACACTTACTTCCTATCAGTCCTTTCCTTGAGATCAGTGCCCACCTGCTCCTTTTCCACTTGATTTGTCATTATATTAAAGCTGGTGATCCACAGGAACAGCCCTATGATCTTAGCCCACAACCGACAAAAAAGACATCTGCCATCCTCCAAAGTACTCCAGCCTCAAAGAGTTAACAACTGAATCTTAATCAATGAAGAAATGGATTTAGCAAATGTGGCCAGAATATTAAGTAGGAAGTTAATATAATACTGCTCTGAAAATATGTGAAATTCCTTGCAACCCTTTAGTCATGAATGATCCCTAGCGGGGCTGAGTTGAATTAATCATAAATGTTAATTTATGACACATTCCAATCATGGGCTCATAATTGGCATTCCTTAATTTCATGTGCTATTTGACTATTTATTTTATTGAAATAATTCAGTGGGATCCCATTAATAATCCCCATCGGAGCTTAGAACACCAACACTGATATTTCCTTATTTCAGTCTTTAAGCTCCTTAGTCCCAGAAGTAATAGCCAGGGTCTTCACCATTAAAGCTGATTAAGTCAGCTGTGTGGTGTTCATTTTAGAAAGTGGAAAAAAAGTCTATTATTAAAAACTCTAAAAACAGAGTTAGCTTTCTTAAAATCGATATTTGTAGGGAGGACTAGATTAATCATATGCTCACTTTATATCATATTCTCATCATTTTCCTAAGAAGGGTGCGCTTTCATTTACTTAAGTTTGGCCATCAAATAATATGAATACCACTGAATTCACTGCTGAACGAACAACAACTACAGACATCTTTCTTTACCTGCTACTTACACAGGAAGAGCCAAGGATCACCTTATTGGACTTACTTCTTTGGAATTGGACATATTTTTTTCATGAGACAATCTCACCTATCCACCACTACGTGGATTTAGGGACTCATTCACTTACTGATTTATTGTGTTATTCAGGGAATAATATTATCATACCTTTATTTTTCTAAAGAGAGCTCAAAATGGTTAGACACCAACCCAAAATCAAGTCACTGGGACACGGAAAGCCTCCAGCATGTCTTTCAAAAAGCAGACGAGCTTAGAATTTTTCCTAGAATATCTAACTCAGAAAACAAGATGGATCAGTATCCTGATATCAAAACATGGGTTCGAATTGGTATGTAGCTTGCTGACTTTTTAAAAGAAGATCTAAATATAAAATTATAACCTCTTCCTCTAATACAGATATTTGTCTATCTATATAGCCATTGCCATTGAGGAGAACAGACTTGTTTCATTTTTATTCTTTTAATGAAAATCAATGAAAAAACGGATTGGGTTAATTAGAAGTGTTTTCTTACAAAACATTCTCACCACTGGTCTCTGTCTCTTAATTAAATGTGGTTATTTAAACAAGAATTTGTACAAGTTAATGCATTTTCTTTTCCTAATACCTCAACCACCCAGAAATGTAGCACTAACACGAACAAAAACTGTTATATACAGATGACCACATATATACACTTCTTTCCAGAACAGTAAGATCCTTTACTGCTAATGTACAGTAAACAGTCTCATCCATGTTTTACTATATTCCTTAATAATAGGTACATGATATATTTTTAAATTTATTGATACATTTTTTATCTATGGGTCAGTATTATAATAAAAATACAATCCATCCCCAAGAACCACAAAAGTACAAACACAAGGTACCAAGCACTCTTGTCCCACAGAGGGAATAATTTAGCCACGTGTCTTTATGATGGACCTCAGAATCACTTATGGGTTTAATCAAAACTCCTGTTTCAGATACCCCATGGAACTCATCATTGATCCAGACACGTTCTTCTTTCTGTATTTACTTCTTAATTGGTCCATGAATAACAACACAATTATAAAATTCCAGGAACAGAATCTCCTTTTCCAATGGACCTCGGAGAACATGCGTGGTCAGTGAACATCCATAATTCATAAAAATTCATATTCAACATTGATCATTTTGGGTGCTTCTTCTATTTAATTGCCCATGTTCTAGAGAGGGTTCAATGAAAGGAGTGGTGAAGTCAGCATCTTTAATCACTTCTCAAACACAGAGTCTTTCATGGGCTTGTGGAGTGCCGCACGTTACTACCCACTGCCACCAGCATGGTTGGTGGAGGAACAGACAATGTAACGCTGCACCGTGCTGCTCAGGCACTAAGCAGGCTGCCATTTCACCCTCCAGGGGATATTCCAGACCCAAGGATCAACCCACCTCCCCTGCACCTCCTGAACTGGCAGGTGGATTTACCATGAGCCACCCGGGAAGCCCCCAAATATAATATAAATTAGTTCTTAGAATGAATGGAATGACTACTCTTTTTTTAATTGCCTCAGCTGTGCTAAATTAGACTAAACATAATTTTTGATTCATACCATATTCCCATCACTGGTCCATATTTGAGATTTCTATTTCCTGTATACACACGTTGATGCTTTTGAAATACCACTAAATGTTTGTGAACAAATCATCGTATCCAAGGATAGGAAATTCAAGTCTTCCTTACTTATTTCTCTCTATGTTCTTAAGCCACAAAGCTAACCGCCTAGATTTTGCTTCTTAGAAAATGAATGTGTGCTGTCCTATGTTCATTCTGTTGATGAAACGGGAGAATTAAACTAGAATTTAAATATAATTTAGTTAAGTGGAACTAGGTAGGTACAAACTTCAAACCTTTCTAATTAATCCAATATTTGACTTTCAGATAATGTTATAACCACTGTTAAAACCCCCACATAAGAATAAGAAAGATACTTTTCAGAACTATCTTTATATTTCAACAGTTTAACAGAATAAAAGATAATTTTAATGGCTGCTACTTTTGCAGAACTGGGTACATTTAAATCTTTATTTGGGTACATTTAAATACATCCAATAAGGGGTATATATCCAACACATACAAACAGCTTATATAACTCAATATTTAAAAAAAAAATTGTAATGGGCAGAAAAACTGAATTTTTCTCCAAAGAGGAAATGCCAGGTACCCAACAGGCACAAGAAAAACCACTCAGCCTCACAAATGCAAAACAAAACTACCTGAGGTATCGCCTCACACTTGTCAGATGACCATCATCAAAAAGAACACAAATGACAGGTATCGGCAAGGATGTGGGGAAAAGGGACCTTCATATACTATTGGTAGGAATGTAAAATGTGGAAAAGAGTGTGGAGGTTACTCAAAAAGAGCAAAAATATAATGATCATATGATCCAACAATTCCACTCCCGGGTTTATATTAGAAAAAAAAACAAACACTAATTCAAGAAGACGCATGTACATCAATATTACCAGCAGTATCATTTACAGTTGCCAAGATATGGAAGCAATATACAGCCCATCGGATTCTCCAGGTCAGAATACTGGAGTGAGTAGCCTTTCGCTTCTCCAGGGGATCTTCCTAACCCAGGGATCAAACTCAGGTCTCCTGCATTGTGGGCAGAATTTTTTACCAGCTGAGCCACCAGGGAAGCCCAAGAACCTTGGAGTGGGTAGCCTATCCCATCTCCAGCGGATCTTCCAACCAGGAACCAAACTGGGGTCTCCTGCATTACACGTGGATTCTTTACCAGCTGAGCTCCCAAGGAAGCCCACATATTAACTATGCTGCTGCTGAGTCGCTTCAGTTGTGTTCGACTCTGTGCGACCCCACAGACGGCAGCCCACCAGGCTCTGCCGTCCCTGGGATTCTCCAGGCAAGAACACTGGAGTGGGCTGCCATTTCCTTCTCTAATGCATGAAAGTGAAAAGTTAAAGTGAAGTCACTGAGTCCTGTCCAACTCTCAGCAACCCCGTGAACTGCAGCCTACCAGGCTCCTCCGTCCATGGGATTTTCCAGGCAAGAGTACTGGAGTGGGGTGCCATTGCCTTCTCCATATGTCAATTTAAATTTAAAAAAAAAAGAAAAAGAGAATACCCACAATCTCGTAAAATATCCTTATTTCACATTCTCAGTGGTGACTCTGCTTAATTCAGCTTTATATGTTCATTTATTTATTTATGTAACTACTCAAGGAGTGATTAAACCATATGGCCACCATTTGAAGAAAGTCAAAATGGCAAGCCAGCTAGTACTCCAGAACAGAAATATTATGATATGCAATGTACTACATGTTGCTTATCAAAAATGTAAGGAGGTTAGGAATTTTTTCTTTCTATAACATCAGTAGCAAAAGCTCAAACTAATAAGATAACATTTTTTATTCATTCAACTATAACAATACATCAAAATCTATGAAGACAAAGAAAATAAATTCTGAATGACACAAACAGCTGTCTATCCAAGTATTAGTCATAAACATAACTGACTAGATTACGTTTGAGTTGTTAATAAAATTTAGAGAATACAGTCTGGTCAATCCTAATGCTTCTTACATGACCTGTCCTCAAATGTGCCCACAACTATATATTGTCATCCTGTTTATTTAACTTATATACAGAGTATATCACGCAAACTGCTGGGTTGAGCGGAGCAAAAGCTGGAATCAAGACTGCCGAAAAACATGTCAATAACCTCAGATATGCAGATGACAACATCCTTATGGCAGAAAGTGAAGAGGAACTAAAGAGCCTCTTAATAAGGGTGAGAGGAGAGTGAGAAAACTGGCTCGAAACTCAGCATTCAAAAAACGAAGGTCATGGCATCCGGCCCCGCCACTTCATGGCAAACAGATGGGGAAATGATGAAAACAGTGACAGACTTTATTTTCTTGGGCTCCAAAATCACTGCGGACAGTGACTGCAGCCATGAAATTAAAAGACGCTTGCTCCTTGAAAGAAAAGCTATGACAAACCTAGACAGCTCATTAAAAACCAGAGATACTACTTTGCCAACAAAGGTCGGACTAGTCCAAGCTATGGTTTTTCCGGTAGTCTGTATGAGAGTTTAACTATAAGGAAGGCTGAGCATCGAAAAATTGATGCTTTTGTACTGTGGTGTTGGAGAAGCCTCTTGAGAGTCCCGAGGACTGCAAGGAGATCAAATCAGCCAATCCTAAAGGAAATCAGTCCTGAATATTCATGGGAAGGACTGATGCTGAAGCTGAAGCTCCAATCCTTTGGCCACTTGATGCGAAGAACTGACTGATTGGAAAAGACTCTGATTCTGTGAAAGACTGAAGACAGGAGGAGAAGGGGACGACAGAGGATGAGATGGCTGGATGGCATCACCAACTCGATGGACGTGAGTTTGAGCAAGCTCTGAGAGCTGGTGATGGACAGCGAGGCCTGGTGTGCTGCAGTCCATGGGGTTGGAAAGAGGCGGACACGAGTGAGTGACTAAAAAACAACAACAATTTTCCCAATCAGAAAGCACCACACCTGGGTGGGTTCTCTGGTGAATTCTATCAGAATATTTAAGGGAAAACAATTATACCAATTCTCTTAAAATCTCTTTTAGAAGATAAAAGTTGAGAAAAATTTCCTAACCCATTCTATGAAGCCAGCAATATTAATACAAAAAAAAAAAAAACTCTATAGAACAATACCTCTAATGAACATAGGTGCAAAACTTCTCAACAAAATATGAGCAAATGAATCCAATAATGTATAAAAAGAAATACAGTATGATCCACTGGATATTTTCCCATTATGTACATCACATCAAAAGGGCATGTGATCGAAAGGAGAATACCCACATGGTTATATCAATAGAAGCAGAAAAAGCATCTGATAAAACATACTATTCATGAGAAAAAAAACTCTCAGCAAACTAGAAATAGAAAGGAACTTCCTCAATTTGGCAATGAATATCTATTAAAAAAAAAAAAACCTCAAGCTAGGCCTTATGTACCCTCTGCAATGGCCCACATTCTGTCTGTGGAGTGTGCTTCTCTCTGAATCTGAATAAATCCACTTTTTTATAGCTAATATCATAACTAATGAGAAAGTTGAAGCTTTCCCACTAATATCAGTATCAAAGCAAGGATGTTCTCTCTTAACACTTCTTTTCAATATTGTATGAGAAGTTATAGCAAACATAACAAGAGAAGAAAAAGAAACAAGAAGTATACTATTAGTGAAAGAAGAAATAAAACTGTCTTTGTTAACAGATGACATGATCATCTATGTAGAAAATACAAAAGAACTAACAAGAACTCACAAGCAGTTATAGCATGGTTGCAGGATACAAGATAAAAAAAGTCAATCACTTTCCTATATAACAATGAACAACTGGGATTTAAAATTAAATAGACAACCAAAAAATGAAATACATATAAATCTAACAAAATATGTACAAAAACTATATGAAAGAAGTCTACAAAAGTCAGATGAAAATAATCAAAGAACTAAATAAATGTAAAGGTATTCCATGCTCATGGATAGGCTGAGCTCATACTATGTAAATGTCAGCTTTTTCCAACTTGTTCTATAGATTCAAGGCAGTTGCAGTTAAAGTTCCAGCAGGTGTTTTGTGGTTGTAAACACTGTGATCCTAAAGTTTATATGAACAGGCCAAAAAACCAGAATAGTGAACACAATATTGAAGAACAAAGTTGGAGGATTGATATCACCTGACTTATTCACTATAAAGCTGCAATAATCAAGACAGTGTGGTATTGGTCAAAGAGCATAGGAACAGAGGAGAGCCCAGAAATAAGGCCCACAAAAATATAGACAACTGGTCCTTGACAAATGATCAAAGGAAACACAATGGAACAAAGATAATCTTTTCAATAAGTGGTGCTAGAACAAGTAGATGTCCACATTTAAAAAAAGAAAGAAAGAAATATAGCCACAGATCTTATACCCTTCCTGAAAATTATCTCGAAATGGATTATAGACCTAAATGAAAAATAAAAAACAATAAAACCCCGAGAACAAAACATAAGAGAAAATCTAGCTGATCTTGTGTTTCACAATAACTTTCTAAATACGATACCAAAGACACATTATGTGAAACCACTGATAAGCTGCAATTCATTAAGTTTCTCTTCTGCAAAGAAATTTTCAAAAGAACAAAACACAAGCCATAGACTGGGAGAAAACTATTTGCAAAAGACATGTCTAATAAACGACTCTTTCCAAAATGTACAAAGAATCCTTAGAATCAACAGTAAAAAAATAAACAACTTCATTAAAAAATGAATCAAAGACCTGAACAGACATCTCACCAAAGATGATAAACAGATGAAAAACAAGCATATGAAAAGACATTCCACATTATGTCATGAGGGAAATGCAAATTACAACAATGAAGTACCACTACACACCTATTAGAGCAGATACCTGGCAGTTTATTATGAAACTGAACATATTCTTACCAGACTATCTAGAAATCACACTCCTTGGTATTTACCCCAAGGAGCTGAAATTTTATGTCCATACAGGAACCTCCACATGGATATTTATACCAGCTTTATTCATAACTGGCAAAACTTGGAAGCAGCCCACACATCTTTCAGTTGGTAAATGGATAAACTGTTTTACATCAAAATAATGGAAGACTATTCAGCACTAAAAAAGAAACGAGCTTCAAAGTCATAAAAAGGCATGCTGCTGCTGCTGCTGCTAAGTCGCTTCAGTCGTGTCCAACTCTATGCGACCCCATAGACAGCAGCCCACCAGGCTCCCCCGTCGCTGAGATTCTCCAGGCAAGAACACTGGAGTGGGTTGCCATTTCCTTCTCTAATGCATGAAAGTGAAAACTGAAAGGGAAGTCGCTCAGTCGTGTCAGACTCTTAGCGACCCCATGGACTGCAGCCCTCCAGGCTCCTCCATCTATGGGATTTTCCATGCAAGAGTACTGGAGTGGGGTGCCATTGCCTTCTCCATAAAAAAGGCATGAAGGAACCTCAAATTTAGTATGACTAAATTTGAAAAGATAATATGAAATGGCTATGTAGAGTATAATTCCAACACTACTACATGCTGAAGTTGCCAGGGGTTAAAGGGAGAGAAAAATGAAGAGACACAGAGGATTTTTAGGGCAGCGAAATATTCTGTATGATACCACAATGGCAGATAGATGTCATTATATTGGGTTGGCCAAAAAGTTCCTTTGGGTTTTTCCATAAAATGGTACAGAGAAACATGAACTTTTTCACCAACCCAATATATTTGTCCAAAGCCACTGAGTTTACAACCAAGAGTGAACCCTGAAGTTGACTATGGACTTTGGGTGAAAATGACGTGTCAATGAAGGTCCATCCATTGTCATAAATGTACCTTCTGGGGTGGGATGCTGGTAACAGGAGAGGTGACACGCATGTAGAGCCAGGGCGCCTGTGGGAAATCTCTGTACATTTTGCTTAATTATGCCATGAACCTAAAACTGCTCTTAAAAAATAAAGCCTTTTGGAAAAGGGGAAACATGTAAAATATAACAGAAACGAAAAAATCTGGTCTTCATCAAATGCAACATCGACTCTTACATGAAGTTGTCTTTTCTGTTTCTTACTCAAAAGTACAAAAGCTTTGATCTATTTAATTGTATTGGAACTCAGCACTTCCAAATGGTATTAGTCTTGCTCCTTATTTAATTATGTACTCTCATAACTGGTCCTTTCAGCGCCTTCCTAGTCTTCATTCATTTACATATTTTATGCACACACTGATTTACTTAAAATATAATCTATAATCAGGAACCTCAACAGACCGAGAATAAGAGCTGACACTTCTTAACTTCTGCTATATGATCATGTCCCACAGAGTTAATGGGGTATTTTCTGTTTCTAATAGATCTTGGAGCTATAAAGCTTAGTAAAGTAAAATTCTGCATTCAGATACCCCAGGATACTCAACGTTGGTCTAGGCTTGGCATTATACGCCTTCATTCATTTGCACCTTTATTGACTGAATCGTTCATTGACTCACTCACAAGAAAGTCAACACAGAAAAGTCAAGATAAGAAAGTCAACACAGAAAAATCCCAAAATTAAGATTTCTGAAACTTCTAAGATCAACATACAAATCTCAGTGTCACACACAGATTTATTAGCCTCCTCATTTCTCGGCAATTCTGTACTCATGGCTGATCCATGCTTACTCCCTTCCATTTCATTTGTCCCACGTTAAATACAGTACACTGAACGTCCATGAAGTGAAGTGAAGTGAAGCGAAGTCGCTCAGTCGTGTCTGATCCTCGTGACCCTATGGGCTATAGCCTACCAGGCTCCCCTATCCATGGGATTTTCCAGGCAATAGTCCTGGAGTGGATTGCCATTTCCTTCTCCAGGGGATCTTCCCAATCCAGGGATCGAACTCGGGTCTCCTGCATCGTAGACAGACGCTTTACAGTCTGAGCCACCAGGGAAGTCCCCACTCCACAACTGGAACTCTGATGGTCTCAACCATCTCCCTATGTGCTCTCCCTGAAGACTCGGTAGCCAAGGTCACCTGAGGAAATCTAAATTAGCTATGGTACAAAAGGAAAGTGGGATNAACTCGGGTCTCCTGCATCGTAGACAGACGCTTTACAGTCTGAGCCACCAGGGAAGTCCCCACTCCACAACTGGAACTCTGATGGTCTCAACCATCTCCCTATGTGCTCTCCCTGAAGACTCGGTAGCCAAGGTCACCTGAGGAAATCTAAATTAGCTATGGTACAAAAGGAAAGTGGGATAGTTATCTACTCTGAAGTGGATGAAGATGTCCTCCGTCTTATTTTCTTTCACAGCCTAACTTAGGTTAAATTGAAGTAATCGAATTTATTTTTGTTCATGATACATTCCTATTACTGGCTGAAGGATGAACTTTTTATTTTTCTGAAATAAGCATGAACCAAATCTAGAACTTCTACTATTATGTAGATCTGTTTTAGCACTCTGCCCCACAGAAACGATGCCAAGATTTGCACCAATGGAGAATAATTAAGTCAAGTGTGGTGGATCCATTGTGTGGAATTAACAGTGGATTTTAGAAAGAATCTGAGTCTATAATTTATCTTTTTCAAGGAATATTAGTAAGCCTATACTACATCAATCATAAACTTTGATTCATGACACATTTTAATCAAAGGGCCCAGAATGGCTAACATATTATTTATTGACTTATCTAGAACTCAACACAAGAATATGAAACGGTGATTAAAAGAATCCCACAATGCACTCTCTCCCAACATGGTAAGAATCTATCAATGTACAAACTATAATGGAAAAGAATAGAATGTATATGTATATATATATATAGATAGATAGATAGATATGTAACTGAATCACTGTGATGTACAGCAGAAATCAACACAATATTGTAAATCACCTATACCTTAATAAAGTGTTTTTAGAAAAAGAATCTAGAGCACTTTTCCTAATAGTAGATGTCACTTGTGCAGGATGGGATTCATTTAAACACTTCTTTCATGGCACATTTTCACCAACAGTATACGCTAGACCCTCCATTATGTATTTATTTATCCAGTCATTGTTTATTTATTCATTTACTCTTGTATT
>SJYA01011999.1:0-12140 GCA_006410615.1 Neotragus moschatus
TCAAAAGCAGAGATACTACTTTGTCGACTAAGGTCCGTCTAGTCAAGGCTATGGTTTTTCCAGTAGTCATGTATGGATGTGAGAGTTGGACTGTGAAGAAGGTTGAGCGCTGAAGAATCGATGCTTTTGAACTGTGGTGTTGGAGAAGACTCTTGAGAGTCCGTTGGACTGCAAGGAGATCCAACCAGCCCATTCTGAAGGAGATCAGCCCTGGGATTTCTTTGGAAGGAATGATGCTGAAGCTGAAGATCCAGTACTTTGGTCACCTCATGCGAAGAGTTGACTCATTGGAAAAGACTCTGATACTGGGAGTGATTGGGGGCAGGAGGAGAAAGGGATGACAGAGGGTGAGATGGCTGGATGGCATCACTGACTCGATGGGCATGAGTCTGAGTGAACTCCAGGAGTTGGTGACGGACAGGGAGGCCTGGTGTGCTGCGATTCATAGGGTTGCAAAGAGTTGGATACGACTGAGCGACTGAACTGAACTGAGAAACATTTTCCATATGGTTTGTTTACTTTCTTATTGCCTGTACCCCTTTTGGCATGTAGTACAGGAACTTTGAAATCCCAGTGTAAGTGGAGGACTTAAGCTTTAAATAATAAGAAGCAGAAGTCAATATAATATTGTAAAGCAATCATCCTCCAATAAAAATAAATAAATAAATAAGAAGCAAGGCTGGTAAATGTGAACCTGCTGGGGATAAAGGGATTTAAGAACCTAGGAAACCTAGGAAGAAGCTCCTGAAGAGGATTTAACTATAACTAAGGGGATCTCTGTTGGAGAAGGCAATGGCAACCCACTCCAGTACTCTTGCCTGGAAAATCCCATGGATGGAGGAGCCTGGTGGGCTGTAGTCCATGGAGTCACAGAGTCGGACATGACTGAGCGACTTCACTTTCACTTTTCACTTTCATGCATTGGAGAAGGAAATGGCAACCCACTCCAGTGTTCTTGCCTGGAGAATCCCAGGGATGGTGGAGCTTGGTGGGCTGCCGTCTATGGGGTCGCACAGAGTCAGACACGACTGAAGTGACTTAGCAGCAGCAGCAGCAAGGGGGTCTCTGAGCATCACTGAGGATCCATGAGGGAATGGAAATTATCAACATTTGTGGTACAATCTGTAGTGTGACTTTTCTCCAGTAAGAGGAACAGCCTAGATAGATATGCTTATCACATGTAACCCTCACAACAACCTCTGAGGTGTGCTAAAGTGTCGCCACTTTACAAGTGATAAAACTAAAAGGCAGAGAGATTTAGTGACCCACCTAAGACCACGAAGCTAATAAGTGAAGAAGCTAGGATTGGAACACTGGCATTCAGAACCCAGAGCCAGCACTCTTAGCCACACCATCAAACTGCCTCCTTCCTTATTAGAGTAGCACGTGGTGGGTATTTCATTAAAAATGTGATAAATGTCCACTGCAGGGCTACAGGATTTCTCATTCCTTCCAAAATGGCAATCCAGGCATAAGAAAGAAGATGAGACAATAACAGTAACATTTGAATAAACTTACACAAGTCAAACTTTTGCCCACAAACAATAAATACCATGTAAAGAAAGAAAGTGAAATTGCTCAGTCATGTCCGACTCTTGGCGACCCCATGGACTGTAGTGTACCAGGCTCCTCCGTCCATGGGATTTTCCAGGCAAGAGTACTGGAGTGGGGTGCCATTTCCTTCTCCAAGGGATCTTCCTGACCCAGGGATCGAACCCAGGTCTCCTGCATTGTAGGCACACGCTTTAACGTTTGAGCCACCAGAGAAGCCACCATATCATGTCAGAATGCGTACAAAAAATAGACATTAAATACTTTAGAATGTTTCGATTAAAAAAAAGTTACAGAAAAACAAGGGATAAATAAATAAAACAAGAGAAGAGCCTTGCATGGACATATAGAACTGGGCATTCTGCCTGAGGCTGGGGAGACCAGGGCCTGCCAGGGTCATCTCACCAGATGAGAGGACCCAGATCAGAAGCTTCCCCCTCCCCTCCACGGTCTCCCACAATTCTGACTTCAGAGGGCTTAGGGTGACATGGGGAAGATTTCAATACATATTGAACTGCTTATAAATATAGACATTATTATTTTTTACTATTACTAGCAGTTGTCACTCAAAAATATGAATGCACATCAGTTTTAGGTGAGGCAAAAAATGGCCCTTCAAATCAAAAGATTATAGATACTATATCCTTTATGGTTCTCATCTTTATAAAAACTCAAATATGCTTCCATATTTTAGGAATCTACAGCTCTGAAGCATGGCCCAGCATTCCAAAGTGTGTGTGTGTGTGTTAATATTAAAAGCAATCCTGAGATGATCTGCATGACCAGCCACACTTGGGAAGCATTGCACTGTGGCTGAGTAACTACCCATTTCTTAGTCAGAAAATAGAAGGGAGAGACATTCCAAGCATGAACAATGACAGTGCAGCATGGAAAGTCCTGGTAGCTTCTGGAAAAAGTCATCTACTAGAGCTCCAGTTTGTGGAGATAAGTGGTGGACACTCAAGCGATGGGGTCAGACAGCCATCAGAGGCTCTAGGAAGCAAGGCGGAGAGTGGAACACATCACCCTGGAGATGACAGGGGAGCACAGGTTTTGAAGTAGGAGGTGGCAGGACCAGGTGTGCTGGCCGGAAGCGGGACTCTGGCAGCCATCCCAGTGGACCGCAGGGTGAAGGGACTGGAGCACGTGCTGAGTATAAGAGGGAAGGCAGGGGTTTCCCTAGTGGTCCAGTGGTTAAGAATCCACTTTGCAATGCAAGGGACACCTGTTTGATCTCTGGTGGGGGAAGATCTCACATGCCACGGAGCAACTAAGCCTGGCGCCATAGCTACTGAGCCTGCACTCCAGAGCCTGCGAGTTGTAACTGCTGAAGCCCGAGTGCCTAGAGCCTGTGCTCTGCAACAAGAGAAGCCACTGCAATGAGGAGCCCCTGCACCACAATGAAGAGCAGTCCCCAATCTCCACAACTAGAGAAAAGCCCAGGCAAGAATGAAGACCCAGCACCACCAAGAGTAAATATATATATATATTTTTTTTTTTTTTTAAAGGGAAGGCAGTCATGTAGACTTGCTGTCTAACACATCAGGGAGGTGCAGGATGGTGCTAATGTTTCTGCCGTTAGAGACTGGGCAGGAGGTGGTCTCAATGTACAAACTCTACATGGATAAGATCAGGAGGAATAGGCCACTGAGCCACCTTAAAAATAAATCAGACTCTTCCTGTTTTGAATCATGTAAACCAGAACGTGGACGTTTAAACTGTTGTGTTCATTTCATCCCAACTCCACTTCTAGGCTGGAAGTCTGGGAGGAAGGAATAACAGTTGCAGCTTATTTATTCCAAATACAAACACAGTGTACAAGCAGCTAGGCTTGCTGTGTCTTGTGTTGGATAATCTAATTTCACCTTCGGGCTCCCTGGGTCTGTCTGGTTTCTGTGAAATTGTTTAGCAAATCTGCCACCCTCTTTAAGCCCTGAATCAGCTTGGTAAATATCACTGACCCACCAGACTACATCACTGGTTATGCTGGTTTTGAGCGTCTATATCCTTTTATGTCTTAGTACTTTCTCCCTTCTGCCTAGATCATTCCCTTCTCATCGGCTATTTTTTGCTACCCTTTTATTTTTCTTTGCCTCAGTTTTGCTGGATATTAGAAAAGCAACAGTTTTGATTTCTTGTATGAAGTATTCTAATAAGCATGATACAGTTCAGCTCAGCACACTGTACAGTGGTGCCTGAGGGAGCCTGCTGGGAAAATGTGTAATAAACCAGCAAAGAGATGATGAGACATTGGTAAGGAGGGGTCAGGAAATGAGAAAAAGGGAAGGGGCCCAAGAGTTCACATGGAGACTGCAAATAAATGCATTGAGGGGAGAGGCAAAAGATATTTAAAAGACTAGAGATCACTACTCAGTGATTCGGATTCCCTGGTGGCTCAGGGGTAAAAATTCCGCTTGCTGGTTTAATCCCTGGGTCGGGAAGATCCCCTGGAGGTGGAAATGGTAACCCACTCCAGTATTCTTGGCTGAGAAATCCCACAGAGGAGGCTGGCAGGCTACCGTCCACAGGGTTGCAAGAGTCAGACACAACTTAGCGACTGAACAACAAATTTAGGAAAGAAGATGTGACAGAATATTGAATAATTATCACTGGGAGCAGAGAGATGTGGGTCAAGCAAATATTTTCACTCAATTTTAGTATGGTAGAAATGGTCAACATGGCTGAAAACCTGAAAAGATTTCAAAAGAAACAGTTACTGTAGCAATTCTGCCTACCTTAACCTCTGTATAGACTTCTCTCTGGTTCAGTAACACATCAGACTTCAAAGAAGTTGCTCTTTGCTCTTAAGTTTAGGATCCAAACTGTCTGGCCTCCCCTGCTAAGAATCCTACCTTCTCCTGACAAGAGCAGTACAAACCAACAGAGTATTTAATTTACATTATATGCAAAAAATACAGAGTCCAGGATATAGCAACGGAAGAAGGAAAATGAAATCAATGAGGGTTGATGCCATTAGAGTTAACATCAGACTCACAGAACTGTGTCCAAATCTAGCATAATTTTTTTGCTACCTTTTTATTGTAAAGGATTTGATTCATGCACCCTTTTCCCCATCTAGGACATTGATTCACACAGGCATATACTATGTTCTATTTAATCTTTGTATCTCTAGTAACAAATGGTGTGCCTAGCACAGAAAAGGCACTGAACACATATTTGATAAAGGAATGTAGTTATTTTCTTGACAAAGTAATAATCATCAAAACTCTCAACTAAAAAAAAAAAAAAGGAATCATTCTGAGAATCATCACCTTTAGAGACTTAAAGACTGTGAGAGTCTGTACAGTGTGTTCCTGATTCTTTAAACAGAGCAAGTCCACCCTCGTATCCTACTACACCTGGCTTATAAATTGGCTTATAAACTTTATCTCCAGTTGCAGAGAGAAATTATTCCAGAAAATCTCTCTGGTATATTCCCCACTTACCCCAGATCCACTACTTCTGCTGCTACATCCGGCTGTCCAGACTCAGAGCTCAGTACCTTTGACCTGGAGAGATGTTCTGCACACCTTCAGGTTTCATGACTGAGAAAATTTCCCCTGTGGTTCATGAGACCTCTTCTATCCACCTGGCTCTTATTCCTGCTGCTTCCCAGTGATTTTGACTTTATTAGGATCCAGAAATATCCTCAGGATAATCAAATCAACTCTCAGAGTGCCAAGTCAAAATGGCAACAAATACAAGATGAACTGAATTAATAGAGACACTTGTGGTCACTTGGGCTTCCCTTGTGGCTCAGACAGTAAAGAATCTGCCTGCAATGCAGGAGACTCTGGTTCGATCCCAGGGCCAGGAAGATTCCTGGAGAAGGGAATGGCTACCCACTCAAGTATTTTTGCCTGGAGAATTCCATAAACAGAGGATGGTCACATGAGTAAATGTGATTCTTCAGGGGGTGGGTGGTCTCTAACATGGCTGTTCATGGCAATCCCCTGGGAAATCTATGACTCCTGACTCCTAGTTCCCACCTCCATGGATTCTGATGTGATTTCTCTGCAATGAGGCCCGGGAGTCAGAATTTTTTTTTAAAATTCCAGATGATTTCTGTGTACAATTTTTAAATCCCTGCTTTGGGTTGAAAATCAAACCAGTGCCACTTCCCCACCACATTGCAAAGAACAGGCATTACTAAATGAAAACCAAACAAATTCTTAGCAGCGTGTCCTAGCCTCTTGACCCAGAATATCACCGCATCTATATAAGGGTTACTAAATGACTGTGCACTGGCTTAGATGACATGTTACAAACCACCTTGCTGGACTTCCGTAATGGCCTGGTGGTTGAGAGTACACCTTCCAACATGGGGAATGCTGGTTTGATCCCTGGTCAGGGACCTAGAATGCTGAGTGCCACAACTAGGACCCGATCAGCCAAAAATTAATTAATTAATATAATATAAATAAGAATTAAAACAAAACACTTTCCCGGTAAAATGAGCTATGTTGGCTGGATAGGTTTCAGACTTGTTAACACAAACCAAAATTTGCAGAATGTTACTGCCATAGGGATTGATTCTTCTCTCTAGTGTGAGAACCAGGGATGAATTTTTTTTCCCTTCTTTTCATCTTATCTGAAGGCTGAAAGCTGTCTCCTCAGGGTGTGGGCCAAGATGCCCCACTCCCCAGAATGAAGGCTTGGCATTCTCTGATCCTTACATCTGCCCAGCACTGGCTGTTTTCAGAGATACTTATCTGGAGAGATACAGGCTGCAGCTCTTAACTGAGGGGACAAACGCTAGCCTCTGGGTCTGACTCATGCTTGAAACATGCAGAGGGAGCCCAGAAGCATGCAGGCCTCCTTCCTCAGCTGTTCTTTAAACAGCTGACAGGGAAGATCACAGACACAACAGCTGAGGAAGCATGTGGACTCAGCTTCCATTCCTAAGGCTCCAGAGACGAGGGCCTGGCCCAGCCCTGGGGCTGGCATCTTCTGACTTAATTCCTGTGTTATCTGTCCCTCTCTCTAAACTCAAAGGGCCAGCTCATACTTGGTGCCAAAAGCAAAGCTTCAATTTCTAGGAAAAAACAGGGGGAGAGGGAATAAGGGCAGGTTATTAAACAGAGTGGTTAACAATGTGGTACAAACTATACTGTGTGCAGTTTAAATAAGCTGCATGTGTATGGCTTTCTTTCATTAAGCCCATTATTCTAGTTCTCTTCTGAGGCTCCTCAGAAACTTCCACCTGGAGAGTCCTGGTCTGAGGCCCATCTCAGGGTGGAACTTGGAGAAGAGTTCTCACTAACTGTCCACAACTTGAACACCCCCTGACCTGTGATTCCAAATGGATTCTGCCACAGCGCTGGTCATACAGCCCCTATGGGGGTGGGGCTGGGGGGCTGTCATTTAAGAAGATTCCCGGCTCCTCTCCCTGAAACATTTGCAGAGATATTCTGATCACCTGTCCATCTGCTGGTGAAAGGGGAGCAGACATCCATTATTGGCTGGAGCTGCAGCTTGAAAAGAATCAGAGACAGGCCAAAAGAAGCAGGCAGGCTGGGAAAGCCGACATATTCTCTAGTTTTTACAAATATTTATTTACTTGTTTATTTGGCTGGGTTGGGTCTTGGGATCTTTCCTTACTGCCATACTGACTCTCTAGTTGTGACTTATAGGCTTAGCTGCTCTGAGGAATGTGGGATCTTAGTTCCCCAATCAGGGATTGAACTCACACCCACCCCCTGCATTGTTGCAAGGTGGATTCTTAACCACTAGACCACCAGGGAAGTCCCACATATTCTCTATTGACAGGACCACATCACAGAAGTTTGAGAGAAAGCTCACAATGGGGCTTGTTGGGACTTGTAAGGAGAGAGTAAGCCTGTGAACAACACACTTCTCCACATCTTGAACAGGCCCCAATCGGCCTGTCGGTAGAGATAGTGATGAACTGGTCTCCTTGGCAATGGAAAGTGCTGACTCCACAGGACTAAAACATGCGCCTGCAAGCCTAGAAGGAGTTTATTGCTCCCACCTCTAGTGAATGCCCGTGTCAGACAGACACACATCCTCCCACTCCTCCTCACTGCTGTCATCTGCTGCCTTCAGGTCACTCCATCACCGTGTGAAAGCCCCTTCATTCCAAATCCTGAGAGATTTCAGGCTCTGTGAAGATAGCTAGTGAGCAACTTTACTTCCTGATACTGACTGTCCTTTGCTGCACTGCATTTCAACCCCCTAATAAAGGAACCTGACCTGGATCTTAATATCCTGGAAATGCTCCAACACAGAAATTCTAAACCCCAATCATTTGTTCTCAAATCACTTCCTATATCTTTTCTGCTCTCCATCTTTACACTTATCTTTTCTTTTGGAAGAAAAGTTATAACAAAAGTTATGACAAAAAGTTATGAAAAGTTAAGACAGCGTGTTAAACAACAGAGCTATCACTTTGCCGACAAAGGTCTGTCTAGTCAAAGTTATGTTTTTTCCAGTAGTCATCTATGGATGTGAGAATTGGACCATAAAGAAGGCTGAGTGCTGAAGAATTGATGCTTTCGAACTGTGGTGTTGGAGAAGACTCTTGAGAGTCCCTTGAACAGCAAGGAGATCAAACCAGTCCATCCTAAAAGAAATCAGTCCTGAATTTTCATTGGAAGGACTGATGCTAAAACTTAAGCGCCAATACTTTGGCCACCTGATGCGAAGAGCTGACTCACTGGAAAAGACCCTGATGCTGGGAAAGATTGATGGCAGGAGAAGTGGGTGATAGAGGATGAGATGATTGGATGGCATCATTGACTCAATGGACATGAATTTGAGCAAACCCCAGGAGATAGTGAAGGACAGGGAAGCCTGGCATGCTACAGTCCATGGGGTCACAAAGGGTCAGACACGACTTACTGGCTGAACAACAACCACACCCTCTAGATCTGTTCACAAAACCCCTCTAATTCCTTGACCTGTTCTCTCCTTCCCATCTTGCAGGACCCTCCTGGCCTCATCTACAACTACTCAGCTGAGACCCATGTGTTCTGAAATTACTATCTCAAAATTCAGCATCTACATTCTCTGACTCGAAACTCCGGCGTTGCTGCTGCCATGCAGAATGGCAACAATGCGACCACACATTTATTTCTCCACTGAGCCCTCAGCACAGTTTGTCAACTTTCTGTTGTTTCTGCGTCTTCATCTCATCTTCTCAGTGACTCTCGGTTGATTGCTTCATTCCTACTTTACCCACAAAACTGGCACCAGCAGCAACAGGATCAGTATCCGACTTCCTTTTACTCACACACTGCAAACTCGTTCTCCAGGTCTGCTCAGCTCTTGCCTTGGTTGGCATGGTCTTCCTCCCCTCACCCCCACTGAGCGCCTTGCCCTGTCTCCCTCCTGTTCCCTCTGGAAGTGGCCTCATCAATCATCCTCCTGTTTTTCTTTACCTTCCATGTCTCCTCTTTACCAACCCCTCCCCTTGTCTGCAGACCTGTCGGCTTTCCTCTCAACCTAGTGTCCTACCCCTGACCCAGTGTACGCCATCTGGGCAAGCTGTGGGCCACAGAAAGCCTATCTTTGCGACTAAAATCTGACTGGAATATAGCCATGCTTATTTGTTTATATATTATCTATAGCTGCTTCTGTGCTGCACAACAGAATAGTTGAAGAGTCGTGGCAGAGCTCATCTGGCCAGCCAAGCCAAAGAGATCTGCCCTGTGGCCCGTTAAAGAAAAGATCACTTGCCCCTCTATTTTCACCATGCTCTTCCTTCCCTCCTGGCCACTCCTCAATCCATGGTAATTTCGTCTGCTTCTGGGGTTTACTTAATCTTCTTAATCTTCCCTTCCTCAGGTCACTCCGGTGACTCACCATCTGCTAACTGAAAGGCAGGGGAGATTCTCTCATTCCTTAGTCATTCCTCTGCTGCAGTGCACATTTGGAGATCACACCATTCTAGAAATTCTAGGGGAAGATCCCAGATGTAAATGCCCAGAGGAGCCAGGCAGGTCACCTCAATGAACGAAATGACCACCTCAAGATATGAGCCTGTGGGGAGAGCCCGTGACCGCAGCAAAAGGGCTGCTGCTATGCAGCTGTGAGGAATCTAGGCCCTACATAGCCGATATTCCAGTGCTTCATGGGCAGCTACACATGCAGGGTTTACGAGGCATCACTCGACCCTTAGAAGTTGGCAACTATTTTAAAAACATTACAAACCCTGAGGAGTCAAACAAAGTGAAACTTTTGGCCAATTTGGCCTCATGGCTGTGGATGAGTCCCCCTGGTTCCATGACTGAACTTTCTTGTTCTCTTGGGGAATCTTGATTCTTTGCTTCTGGAGGTTCTTTGGGAGCCAGCATGCCTCTGCCCTCTCAGATGTTCATCCCCAGCCACGCGTCTTTTCTTGCTACAGAGTTTCTTGGGTAAAATTCCAAATCTCTCTCTTACTCTCTATTCTATGCACCTGCTTCTGACTCCCATCTCCAAATGGGGAGTAGACCACTCCACTCGGAAGTCCCATAGACACTTCAAACTCCACTTTAGCCCTGTACCACCCTTAACCCCTGCCCTCTGCCAAGCAAACACTTATTTGGAAACGGACTCAGGTTTCCCCCAACAAAGCTGTCCTCCCCTCCGTCTTTCCATCAGGACTGAGGTGCCTCTCACTGTGTCTTCAGAATATTTTGGTAACTATACTTTCCACTAAGTATTAACAGCATTACAATTAATGCTGTCTCTGTGTCTGTCTTACCTGCCTACAGTACAGCCTCTCAGTGGGCACCGGCTGTCACATTAATCTTTGTACTCCCAGCTTCTAGCTAAGTGCTAACATATAGTAAGTTCCTAATAAATGTTTATGACATTACGTTAAAAATCCTTCAAGCCAGGTCTCAATAGTACGTGACCTGAGAAATTCCAGATGTACAAGTGGGATTTAGAAAAGGCAGAGGAAACAGACATCAAATTGCCAACATTCGTCAGATCACAGTGACGGCAAGGGAATTCCAAGAAAACACCTACTTCTGCTTCCCTGACTACACGAGGGCCTTTGATTGTGTGGATCACAACAAACTGTGGAACATTCTTAAAGAGATGGGAATAGCAAACCACCCTACCTGTCCCCTGAGAAACCTGTATGCAGGTCAAAAAGCAATAGTTAGAACTTTACATGGAACAACTAACTGGTTCCAAATTGGGAAAGGAGTCCGACAAGGCTGTAAATTGCCACCCTGTTCATTTAACTTGTATGCAGAGCGTGTGCATGCTCAGTCACTTCAGGCGTGTCCAACTCTTTGCAACCCCATGGACGGTAGCCTGCCAGGCTCCTCTGTCCACATCATTCTCCAGGCAAGAACACTGGAGTGGGTTGCCATGCCCTCCTCCAGTATATGCAGAGTACATCATGCAAAATGCCAGGTTGGATGAATCACAAGCTGGAATCAAGATTGCTGGGAGAAATATCAACAAGTGGCATGCAGATGATACCACTCTAATGGCAGAAAGCAAAGAGGAACTAAAAGAGTCTCTTGATGAAGTTGAAAGAGGAGAGTGAAAAAGGTGGCTTAAAACTCAACATTCAAAAAACTAAGATCATGGCATCCTGTCCCATCACTTCATGCCAAATAGATGCAGAAAAAGTGGAAACAGTGGCAGACTTTATTTTCTTGGGCTCCAAAATCACTTCAGATGATGACTGTAGCCATGAAATAAAGATTCTGCTCCTTGGGAAGAAAGCTATGACAAACCCAGACAGTGTATTAAAAAGCAAAGACATCACTTACCAACAAAGGTCCATCTAGTCAAAGCTATGTTTTTTCCAGTAGTCATGTACAGATATGACGGTTGCACCATAAAGAAGGTTGAACCCCAAAGAGTTGATGCTTTTGAACTATGGTGCTGGAGAAGACTCTTGAGAGTCCCTTGGACTGCCAAGAGATCAAACCAGCCAATCCTAAAGGAAATCAACTCTGAATATTCATTGGAAGGACTGATGCTGAAGCTCCAATACTTTGGCCATCTGATATGAGGAGCTGACTCGTTGGAAAAGATCATGATGCTGGGAAAGACTGAAGGCAAAAGGAGAAGGGAGCAGCAGAGGATGAGATGGTTATATAGCATCACCTACTCAGTGGACATGAATCTGAGAAAACTCTGGGAGACAGTGAAGGACAGGGAAGTCTGGTGTGCTTAGTCCATGAGGTCACAGAGGGTCTATCACGATCTAGTGACTGAACAACAACCACCATAAATGTTTGGCAAATTAATACACAAACAAACAAAACACAAGAAAAAGATGCACTAAAAATTTAAATTGCCAAGTTTTCTATGTCTTCAGAACATTTTTACCAGTGCAATTTTTGTTTTATGGTGTCTTTGATATGCAACTAGTATTACTTTTGACATGTTAGTATTTTATCAGAGAAGAATGCAATTTTCCCCTAATTATGATTTTTAAAAGCATTCATTTTCATGCTAAGGGAAAACTTTGTTATATCCAGCAATTAAAAGAAAAACAGTAAAATGCAATAAATTGAAGTTAATAAAGTAGACTTTGCCAAATGTCTGTTAGGGAAATTAAATAAATAGTCTTGTTTAGGCTTCAGGGACAAAGCAGAACAGTCCTCTGACCTTGC
>SJYA01012000.1:0-12179 GCA_006410615.1 Neotragus moschatus
TGCCAACAAAGGTCCGTCTAGTCAAAGCTATGGTTTTTCCAGTGGTCATGTATGGATGTGAGAGTTGAATGTGAATGCAATCTTTTAAATGCTATTTGAAGTGCCTCATTTTTGCATTTCCTAGCAGACAGTTTTTCTACTTGAAGTACTATAGTTTATTTAATGTTTATTTTAATTATTTAAAATTTATTTATTTTTTTCACCTTGCTGGATTACTTGTGGGATCTTAGGTCACTGACCAGGGATTGAATCCAGGCCCTCTGCAGTGAAAGCACAGGGTCTTAACAACTGAAAGTAAAAGTTAAAGTCACTCAGTTGTGTCCGACTCTTTGTGACCCCATGGCCTATACAGTCCATGGAGTTCTCCAGGCCAGAATAATGCAGTGGGTAGCCTTTTCCTTTTCAGGAGACCTTCCCAACCCAGGGATTGAACCCAAGTCTTCTGCATTTCAGGCAGATTCTTTACTAGCTGAGCCATAAGGGAAACTCCATAACTACTGAATTGCCAGGGAATTCCCTGAAATACTATAATTTATTTTAGAGTACATTAAATTTAAACACTATAACAAAGATATTAATTTAGAAGTAAACTTTGCAATAATTGCATTGCATTCCCTCTTGACAGGAAAGTTATGACCAACCTAGACAGCATATTAAAAAGCAGAGACTACTTTGCCAACAAAGATCCATCNGGAATTCCCTGAAATACTATAATTTATTTTAGAGTACATTAAATTTAAACACTATAACAAAGATATTAATTTAGAAGTAAACTTTGCAATAATTGCATTGCATTCCCTCTTGACAGGAAAGTTATGACCAACCTAGACAGCATATTAAAAAGCAGAGACTACTTTGCCAACAAAGATCCATCTAGTCAAGGCTATGGTTTTTCTAGTAGTCATGTATAGATGTGAGAGTTGGACTATAAAGAAAGCTGAGTGCCAAAGAATTGATGCTTTTGAAATGTGGTGTTGGAGAAGACACTTGAGAGTCCCTTGGACTGCAAGGAGATCCCACCAGTCCATCCTAAAGGAGATGAGTCCTGAGTGTTCATTGGAAGGATCGATGTTGAAGCTGATACTTCAATACTTTGGCACCTGATGCAAAGAGCTGACTCATTTGAAAAGACCCTGATGCTGGGAAAGTTTGAAAGCAGGAGGAGAAGGGGATGACAGAAGATGAGATAGTTGGATGGCATCACCAATTCAATGGACATGAGTTTGGGTAAACTCTGGGAGTTGGTGATGGACAGGGAGGCCTGGTGTGCTACAGTCCATGGGGTCATGAAGAGTCGGACATGACTGAGCAACTGAACTTAACTGAACTGATTGCAATAATAATGATGCAATAAGGTAGTTTAAAAGTATGGATCAGACAAAGAATGACAAATACTATATTGGATCACTTATTTTTGGAATCTAAAAAATATAAAAAACTAGTGAATATAACACAAAAGAAGGAAAATCACAGATATAGAGAACAAACTGGTAATTACCAGTGGGGAACAGGATAGAAGGAAAGGCAACACACAAGTAAGGGTTTAAGAGGTACAAACTATCAGGTATAAAATAAGCTACAGAACGAAGCAGGACAAAAGCTAACTGAATTCTGCCAAAAGAATGCACTAGTCATAACAAATATTCTTTCAACAACAAAAGAGACAACTTTCCACATGAACATCACCAAATGGTCAATACTGAAATCAAATTGATTACATTCTTTGCAGCTGAAGGTGGAGAAGCTATATACAGTCAGCAAACACAAGACCTGAAGCTGACTGTGGCTCAGATCACCAGCTTCTCATAGCAAAATTCAGGCTTAAACTAAAGAAAACTGGGGAAAATACTAGGTCAGCAGATATAACTTAAATGAAATCCCATATGAATTCACAGTAGAGGTAACGAATAGATTGAAGGGACTAGATCTAGATAACACTGTATCCGTAATATTGTAATCTGTATATTGTACAGTAGGTAGCAAACAAAACCATCCCAAAGAAAAAGAAAAGCAAGAAAGCAAAGTGGTTATCTGAGGAAGCTTTACAAACAGTGGAAGAATGAAGAGAAGTGAAAAGCAAGGGAGAGAGGGAAAGGTACATCCAATTAAAGGCAGAGTTTCAAAGAATAGCTAGAAGAAACAAGAAGACCTTCTTCAATGAGGGGTGTTTAATAAAGGAAAACAACAAAAAGGGAAAGAGTAGAGATCTCTTCAGGAAAATTGGAAACATCAAGGGCACATTCCACTCAAATATGGGCACAATAAAGGATAAAAATGGCTGGGACCTAAAAGACACTGAAGAGATCAAGAAGAGATAGAAAGAGTACATGGAAGAACTGTACAAAAAAGATGGTAATGAACCAGATTACTACGATGGTGTGGTTAGTCATTCAGAACCAGACATTCTGGAGTGCAAAGTCAAGTGGGCCTTAAGAAGCACTACTGTTAATAAAGCTAGTGGATATGATGAAATTCCAGCAGAACTATTTAAATCACTAAAGGAGGATTCCATCAATGTTTTACATTTATTTTGACAGCAAATCTGGATGACGCAGCAGTAACCATAGGACTGGAAAAGGTCAGTCCTCATTGCAATTCCCAAGAAGGGTAGTATTAAAGAATGTGCTAACCATCAGACAACTGCACTCATCTCCCATGCTAGTAAGGTCCTGCTTAAAATCTTGCATGCTAGGCTTCCTCATTATGCGAACCAAGAACTTCCACGTGTCCAAGCTATGTTTAGAAAAGGTAAAGGGACTAGATATCAAATTGCCAACATTCACTGGATTATGGAAAAAGCAAGGCAATTTCAGAAAAACATCTATATCTGTTTCATTGACTACGCTAAAACCTTTGACTGTGTAGATTATGACAAACTGTGGAAAGTTCTTAGAGAGATGGGAATACCAAACCATCTTACCTGTCTCCAGTGAAACCTGTAGGCAGGTCAAGAAGAAACAGAATCCTGTATGGAACAACTGATTGATTCAAGATCAAGAAAGGAATAGACACCCTGCTTGTTTAATCTATACAATGAGCACATCATGAGAAATGCCGGGCTGGATGAGTTGCAAGCTGAAATCAAGATAGGCAGGAGAAACATCAACAACCTCAGATATGTGATAATACCACTCTAATGACAGAAAGTGAAGAGGAACTGAAGAGCCTCCTGATGAGGGTAAAGAAAGAGAGTGAGAGAGCTGGCTTAAGCCTAAATGTTAAAAAGACTAAGATCATGGCATCCAGCCCCATTACTTCATGGCATATCAAAGGGGAAAAGAGGAAAGTAGTGACAGACTTCCTCTTCTTGGGCTCTAAAATCACGGCAGACAGGGACTGCAGCCATGAAATCAGAAGATGTTTGCTTCTTGGTATGACAGTATGACAAACCTAGGCAGAAAATAGAGACATTACTCTGCTGACAAAGGTCCATATAGTTAAAGCTATGGTCTTCCCAGTGGTCACGTAAAATTGTGAGAAGTGGATCATAAAGAAGGCAGAACACTAAAGAATTGATGCCTTCAAATGGTGTGCTGGAGAAGACTCTTAAAAGTCCCTTGGACAGCAAGGAGATCAAACCAGCTAATCTTAAGGGAGATCAACCCTGAATATTCACTGGAAGGGCTGATGCTGAAACTGAAGCTCCAGTATTTCACTCATCTGATGTGAATAGACAACTCATTGGAAAAGTTTCTGATGCTGGGAAAGATTGAGGGTAGAAGGAGAAGAGGTCATCAGAGGGTAAGATGGCTGGACAGCATCACCGATGCAGTGAACATGAACTTGGGCAAAGTTCTGGAGATGGTGAGGGACAGGGGTGCTGGCATGCGTCAGTCCATGGGGTCACAAAAAGTCAAACACGACTGGATGACTGAACAGCAATAAGTTACAAGTATATACTGTACAATACAGGGACTATAACAAATATTGTATATAACTATAAATGAAGTATAACATTTAAAAATTGTGAATCACTATATTGTATACTTATAATATTATATATCAACTATACTCTAATGTTTAAAATGTATAAATTAGGTAGGACATGAAATCTGTGATAGATAGAATGTACATATAATATTTAAAATATAAATATGTACAGTCTTCAAAAAAGTAATAAATCATGAGGATAGTATATGTACTTTTTAATCAATTAGTTAATTTATTATTGAGATAAAACTGATTTATAATATTTATTTCATTTCAGGTATGCAATATAGTGATTTGAAGCTTTTATACATTANCTATAAATGAAGTATAACATTTAAAAATTGTGAATCACTATATTGTATACTTATAATATTATATATCAATTATACTCCAATGCTTAAAAATGTATAAATTAAGTATGACATGAAATCTGTGATAGATGGAATGTACATATAATATGTAAAATATAAATATGTACAATCTTCAAAAAAGTAATAAATCATGAGGATAGTATATGTACTTTTTAATCAGTTAATTTATTATTGAAATAAAACTGATTTATAATATTTATTTCATTTCAGGTATGCAATATAGTGATTTGAAGCTTTTATACATTACCAAATGATCACCACAATAAGTCTAGTAACCATATATCACTATACAAAGCTTATTACTATATTATTGTCTACATTCCCTGAGCTGTACAGTAGAATCTTATGGCTTATTTATTGCAAAACTAAAAGTTTGTACCTATTAACCTGCTGTGCCTATTTTGCCCATCTCTCTCCCCTTTGGCAACCACCAATTTGTTCTGTCTATAGATTCGTTTCTGTTTTGTTATGTTTCCTCATTTTTTTGTTGGTAGAATTCCATCCAGGTGAAATCATATGACATTTGTCCTTCTCTCTCTGACTTACTTTATTTAGCCTAATACACTCTAGATGAATTCGTGTTGTCATCTTTGTACGTTCATCTACGATTGACCCTTAGGTTGCTCCCATATCTTGGCTATTGTAANTTGGTTATGTTTCCTCATTTTTTTGTTTGTAGAATTCCATCCAGGTGAAATCATATGACATTTGTCCTTCTCTCTCTGACTTACTTTATTTAGCCTAATACACTCTAGATGAATTCGTGTTGTCATCTTTGTACGTTCATCTACGATTGACCCTTAGGTTGCTCCCATATCTTGGCTATTGTAAATAATGCTGCAATGAACATCACACTTATTACAAAGTGGTAAAATGTCACTTTAACTCTGTGGTATTCCTCCCAAAATATATATATAACTCTGGTGGCTTTGTGGTAAAGAATCCGCCTGCCAATGCAGGAGGTATGGGTTCTAACCTTAGGTCTGGAAGATCCCCTGGAGAAGGAAATGGTAGCCCACTCCAGTATTCCTGCCTGGGAAATCCTAAGGGCAGAGGAGTCTGGTGGGTTACAGGTCACAGGGTCATAAAGATTCAGAGACGGCTGAGTGACTATCAGGCACGTATAACTCAAGTCTAACCATAAGATGAACATCACACAAATGCCAATGGAGGCACATTTTATAAAATATCTAATCAGTACGCCACAAAACTGTCAAGGGCCTAAAAGATATAGAAAGTATAAAAAAAACTGTCACAATCAAGTGATGCACAAGAAGCTATAATGACTGAATATAATGTGAGATCCTGAATCAAACCCTGGAAGAGTAAAAGGCCATTAGATAAAAGCTAAATATTTGAATGAATATGTACTTAAGTTAATAATGTATTAATATTGGGATACTAATTGAAACAAATGTAGCATGAGAAATTAATAAGAGTGAAAACTGTTGTGGGAGCTCTTTGTACTATTTTTGCAATTTTTTTGATAAATCTAAAGCTATCTAAAATAAAGAGTTTATTTATAAAAATCAAGTTTAGAAACATATAGATCATGAAAGTGAAGTCGCTCAGTTGTGTCCGGCTCTTTGTGACCCCATGGATTGTAGCCTATCAGGCTCCTCCGTCCATGGGATTTTCCAGGCAAGAGGGCTGGAGTGGATTGCCATTTCCTTTTCCAGGAGATTTTCTTGACCCAGGAGTCGAACCCGGTGTTCCCTCATTGCAGGCAGATGCTTTACCGTCTGAGCCGCCAGGGAAGCTGGAAAGACAGCCGAGGCACCCCGCGGACAGATCAAGAATGGATTCGTTCAGCGGGAACGCCCGTCCCTCGTCTGGCGCGGCTTAGGCTCGGCCCGGGAGAGCATGAGAGATAAAAAGGAATAAAATTATTTAAAGTATATAGAACTTCTAGAAACAAAAACACATATATAAATTAAAACACAATATTAATGCAATGTATTAGCTGCTTATTGCTGTGTGTGTGGGCTAAGTTGCTTCAGTGGGATTTGACTCTGAGTCAGAAGTGTCTTCAGTCATGTTTAACTCTAGACTCTATGGCCCTGTGGACTATAGACTGCCAGGCTCCTCTGTCCTTGGGATTTCTGGAATGAAAAATGAAAGGCGAGAATACTGGAATGGGTTGCCATGCCCTCCTCCAGGGGATCAGGAAACAAAAGGGAGAGTTAATAAACTAGATTTGTCAGAAGAAATTACAAAAAATGACACAAACAGATGAAAAATGAAAAAGTGAAAGATAAGTGTTTTAATGATCACTGTTAGACCAGTTTTCTCATTAATTTGTGTTTTCATTTCCTTCTATTGTGTTTAGGCTAATGTCCTACCTCCAGCTATGTAGTTAATTCCTTAAGTCAATACATTTTGGCTTTTATTTTTTTTTTAATATGAGTATAATGTCACAATTTGCTTCAAAATACCACTTGTGTTGTATTCTACAATATATATATATTCGTGTTTTTAATAAGCAATTTAAATATTCTTTTTATCTAATTGGCTACTTAGATATGGTTTAACATTTCATAAAAGACAATTTTTAATTTATATTTTTGTTACTAATTAGCTCATTATTTTGTTTACAGAAAATGTAATATAAATAATGAGGCTGAGATTTGTTGCTTTGTTAAGTGGTTTTTATTATTTTTAATATAAATTTATTTATTTTAATTGGAGGCTAATTACTTTACAATATTGTATTGGTTTTGCCTTACAAGTGGTTTTTAAAAAAGATTCTATATATGCTTGAGTAAACTGGATAGTCTAAAATTTGGGGTTGAAGAGTAATATAAATATTCCTTTAAAATATTGTCTGTAAATTTAATATTTTTATAATATAATAAATGAAATACTTTTACATTCTAATTGAGTTTTGCTTATACATAGGCGTATGATATGGTATGGCATATGATACAGTTTTATATACTGATTTTATATCATTAAACCTTACTTTTAATTCTAATTATTCACTTCCAGATTCTTTGGAATTTTCTATGTATACATTAATAATATCTTTGGAATATTTGTGAAAAATTACTTTTATTTCTTCTCTCCAAATAAACATATTTTTCATTTTTTTCTACTTCTTAATTTACTAAGAACAGTAAATGCTGAAAAAAAATGTAAGTTGTTTACCCTGAGTTGTTTACCATTTCAGATAGAAAGCTTTCTTCATATCATTATTAAGAAAGGTATCTCCTATGATTTTATTACACTTATTCTTTTAAATTAAATAAGTTCCCTTCTATACTAGTTTGGGATTGTTATTATAGATCAATACTGATTTCGCATCAAATGTTTTCTCTGCATCTATTTGTGTGATGATGTGATTTTTTTTTTCCTTAATCCTTTCATGTGACAAGTACATTTGTTAATTTCCTAATACTTAACCAATCCTGTATTCTTTGGGTGAAACTGATTTGTAAAATATATATCTATTATCCTTATTATGAGTGGTTGGATTTGGGCTTACCTTAATGACCCTAAGATTACTTAACCTGATCATTTGAAAAGATTCTATTTTCAACTAAAATTTTATTCATAGGTACTAGAAGTTAGAACATCAGTATTTTCACAGGGAGTAAGGTGACAAGGGTTAGGGTGGGGAGGATTGGACAATTCAACCTACAATGCCATGTGAAAATATTAGATTATGGTGATGTTGTGGAATAATCTGCCTGTGATTAATCTGAATAGTTCCTAAATATATACTAAATATATGTTAAATATATATTAAAACTCAATCAATATATTATTTATTAATATTTATATTAATTAATATGGTATTAAGTTTATGTTTATTAATGTGATAACAGACTATATACATTTAGAATTTTAAATGGAAAAATAAGGACAAAAGAAAAAAACTGCAATGAAAAATAAATTATATTTTCACTTTACAGAGCTGTGATATATATTTTCTTATTTATCCTTTGGACTTTGTCATTAAATTAACACATAGTCATAAGATATATCACCCTAATTGGGATATCTCTGAATTTGGTACAGAAAAAGGTCACACATAATGAAAACATATCAGATTAATCACCAAATCTTGGTCCTGGCCATAATATAATATCATAAGCTTCATATTGAATTTATATTTTGTACACATTTTAAAGAAGTCAGTTAAACTCTGCATATTTAAATGTAACACAGTTTCTAAATCTCACATATCAGAAGCTTGAAAGTTAAGAGAAAATCACGCCTCATATATTCACATATACATGCAAAATCTGAAACAATGAACAGCTTCTGTAATCTTAGATAGATGCCCCAAATTTAAAGTTCAAAAAAATTGCTATCTTTGTTAAGATTAAGTGATGCTGTCAAGAATTCTACCAGAAAGCAGTATCTTCAAGGGAAATCCAAGTTTCAGTCAAAATCATGAGCTATTAGCTTCATCAATACTTTAAGGCTCTGTGGGAGTCTCTTTGTCATAAAACAAGATTTCCAAAAAGTACAATGGGATAGTGGGACCACAGTCAGAAAAGCAGGATTCAAATCCCAAAGGGATAAAAAGATGAAAATTAAATAACAGATTTTAACCTGAAGGACTAATATTTTTCATCACAAAATAAGTCAGGTTGGGATTAGTAAGCTTAAGGTCAATGGAAGAGGGGAGAATGTTGTCTCAGGTCTCTTTTAGCACTGTATATTTTCTATTTTCCCTTGAAAATGTAGATTTTTTTATATCACTATGACATTTGAATATAACTACATTTTCTTCATTCATACTGAAATTTAAGAAGTACACTGATTATAACTAAAAACAATGAAGTGATTTTCAGATATTATTTTTTAAAAGTAGGAATATGGACAGGATGAAAAAGAAGATCTTTTTTTTTTTACTTCAGACTATTTTAATGTTTCTCATTCTGCAAACAGTACCCTCAGGCAAAGTCTTGTACCTGTTACAGAGACTTTAAAAAAGAAATCTTAGTTCCAATATGACATTTGCACATTAATAAAAGACTCTTTCCTGAATTTTATTAGTATCGTCAGTGAAGATGCTGGCATATAGTAATTAATGCATATTAAATGCATCATATTTTTCTTGATTCTATACTTAAAGATGGGAAGATTAAGCTGATCATTTCTACTTTCATTTCTCTCACTTCATGTATTATATAAGTGAACATTATAGCTCTAATATGTTGGCTAAAAAAATGTTTTCATGCTAACAAGCCCATAGGAAATAAGACTGATGAAGTTTAGAATATAATTCTAACCCTTCAACTTTATCACTTACCTTACTTTACATAATTTGTACCTTTATACTTAACTATTTGAACAACAAAAAAATACTTTTTTAACTTGTTTTTTATATTTCCTTAAAAAAATTGTGACTGCTTATTTTTTT
The DNA here is from genome assembly GCA_006410615.1 of Neotragus moschatus. NCBI lineage: Eukaryota > Metazoa > Chordata > Mammalia > Artiodactyla > Bovidae > Neotragus > Neotragus moschatus. The sequence continues at coordinate 9,676 of SJYA01012000.1, forward strand.
TCTTTTCTTTGAAGAATGAATCCATCTCTGGTGACAAAGCACATGGGACTACATTTAGGAGAAAGGTAGATTCTGTCCTGGACAAATTGTTGTTCAGTTGCTAATTCATGTCTGACTCTTTGTGACCCCATGGACTGCAGCACACCAGGCTTCCTTGTCCTTTACTGTGTTCCAGAGTTTGCTCAAACTCAGGTCCATTGAGTCAGTGATGCCATCCAACCATCTCACCCTCTGTCATCCCCTTCTCCTCCTGCCCTTAATCTTTCCCAGTATCAGAGTATTTTCCAATGAGTCAGCTCTTCGCATCAGGTGGGCAAAGTATTGTAGCTAAAATGTTAAAGGTCTCTGCTCCTATTGCAATTGTAGAAGGTTAACTTCTGTTTGTTTCAAATATTAGGAAAAATATCAAAATTGGTCTGATACTTGTCTGTGGAATAAGTGAAATTAGATTATTTTAGTTTACTAGCAAAAGTGAATTTCATAGGAGAAAACCAGCCTTAAATAAATAGTCATTTTAGGAGGCTTCGCTAGACTAAGACTGAGAAAAGAGTACAGTACAAAAGTTGCTAGGGTGGCAAGTCTCACTATACTATTAAAAATATTGATAGACAGTTGTTAGTATAGTACTTCAGAGAGGATACAATGAAAAGACTAAGATGATCTTAATCCTTTTTGCAAACGAGATGAAGGTTTTTGTTTGAACACTGAAATTTAATTCAATCAAAAAGCCAAATGTCTTTTGTGCACCATTTGTAATGTCAGAAATGCTATGCTCAATGATAAATAAGATGCAACCAACCCCTATTCTCAAGAACCTTTTCTCAGTTTTGATGTTGTGAGATAGTGATTTACTCATATTCTCCAGTGGATGTTCCAATGAAGACAATATCCAGAGTGACTTTTTGAATGTTAGAGGAAAAAAATAAGAGAAACTCTAGTTTCACTATAATGGATTAAGTTATATCAGATAAATATCTTGCTGAGAGAATTTAGTAAAAACTGATAATATCGAAAATAAGTTGCTTTGAAGTCACTGGAGAGCTACTAAGTCACCAAAATTTAGCATACCAAGATCTCTAAGAACTGGAAATGCATTCCTATTAGCCTAACAGTTTGGGGCAGTGTCTGCCCTGAGCTACGTGAAGAATTAGAAGGGTAATAGAGATTGAGCACAGAAATGGAAATTTGCAGGTAGCTGGAAGAAAAAATAAACCGTGCATACAGCCTTCCTAAAATCCAGGAGAGAGAAAAATTAGAGCCCATCAAGGTTGAGACGTCCTAATTTTCTAGGACTTATTGTAAATAGACAAGGTTTAAAAGTTCTAAAACTCAGCTTGAATCTACTCACTTTTTAACTAAATTAAGAAAATAAAGGTTTTCTCTACCCATCAGAAGCAAATGTTAACCTTCTCTGAATGAAGAAAACTATACCCAGAGATTACTTTTTTCTTAAATTATGACTATATTGATTAAAAATTGCTAGACATATGAGTAGAGAGAATCAAAAGAAAAATATGAAAATAACTGATTATAGTTCATTCAGACACTGGGGGTATAAGAAATCAGATATAATTGCTATTAATAATCTAAAGAAAAGAGATAAGATAGAAAGACAAATTTAAAAATCTGGAATCTATGAAAATAGGATCAAAAGGAAATCTAGACCTAAAGTACATAGCAACTAAAATTAGGAGCTGAATATGTAGATTTAACATATAATTAGATAAAGCAAGGGACGAAAATAATAAAGAACAGCATAAAATGTGAGAATTGAGGGGAAAAGATACTAAAAAAATTGAAAATACTAGAACAGTATGAGGAATAACACAGATAAGATAGCAAGATAATGTAAAGACAAGATATATATACACTTGATCCTTGAGGAACATGGGTGTGAAGTGCGTGGGTCCACTTATCCAAGAATTTTTTTTTTTTTAACTCAATAGTATATACAGGTGGTTCAGTGGTAAAGAATCTTCCTACAAAGCAGGAGCCTCAGGAAACACAGGTTCTATTCTTGGGTCAGGAAGTTTCCCTAGAGAAGGGCATAACAACTCACTCCAGTATTCTTGCCTGGAGAATTCCATGGACAGAGGAGCCTGTAGGGATACAGTCCAAGGGGCCAAAAAGAGTCAGACATGACTTAAGCGAGTTGGCATACATTGATTCAAAATTGTTTGAATCTACACATGCAAACCTCAAATACAGAAGGCTGATCCTCTNCAACTCACTCCAGTATTCTTGCCTGGAGAATTCCATGGACAGAGGAGCCTGTAGGGATACAGTCCAAGGGGCCAAAAAGAGTCAGACATGACTTAAGCGAGTTGGCATACATTGATTCAAAATTGTTTGAATCTACACATGCAAACCTCAAATACAGAAGGCTGATCCTCTCTAATGGAATTAGAAAAATTGTTGGTTTTTTTCGGCTTGTTAAATAACACCACCCTTATGGCAGAAAGTGAAGAGGAACTAAAAAGCCTCTTGATGAAAGTGAAAGAGGA
>SJYA01012002.1:0-11957 GCA_006410615.1 Neotragus moschatus
ACTAATTTTCCTACTACACTATTCTTTCCTAATCTAATCTTATATTTCTAATTAAATAAATCTCTCCTCATCAACTCTATCCACCCTTCAAATTCCCTGGATCCACCGGGGCTGGATCCCAGCAGGTGAGCACACTTAAAGTTCTATGATCACACAGTCAGTCATTACCTGGGCTAAATAGCAAGCAAAAAGTTATTTCACAAAGACATACTTATCTATAGAAGAGAGAAGAGTTTTTCTCCAAAATCTTAAGGCTCAATGCAGTGATTCTTGCCAGAGGACAGAAAGAGCATCAGAAACTTAGCATGATATTGGATTGCTTGGTCATAGGGACCAAACATCAGAGTAGCTTTCCCTGAAGCCTGGATCTTGCAGAACTTTCTCTTTCCCTGAATCCTATTTAAACCTTTGTTTGCTTGATAAATAGGTCTGAACATCACACTCAAATGTGGTATATATATATATACACACACACACACACACACACACACATATATACATATATGTATATCACTTCCAGTATTCAAAAAGTCCAAAAAATGCTTGATATATTTGAAGTGACAAGTGAAGAAAAGGGAAGAACCTACAACCAAGAATACCTAGAAAGACTCATTCTGGTTTGATGGAGAAATCAAAAACTTTCCAGACTGGCAAAAGTTAAGAGAATGCAGCACCACCAAACCAGCTTTAGAGCAAATGCTAAAGGAAATTCTCTAGGTAGGAAACACAAGAAGAGGAAAGACTTACACAAAATAAACCCCAAGCAATTAAGAAAATGGTAATAGAATCTTACATATCAATAATTATCTTACCTGAAAATGGGTTAAATGTACCAACCAAAAGACACAGACTGAGCTGATGAAAACATGTTTATGTATGCACTTCCACTTACCAGAACACTCTATTTAACCCCTCAAATTGTATGTAATTATTTTATATTGTTAAGTTAATCATGTTTTGATTATGGCTTGCAATTGTAATTATCTTTTATTTTTTGTCTGGCTATTGATTGTGAAAACTGACAAACACCTTTTACTATGGTGATTATGTAACCATTATTCACTTAATACTATTGTATTATGATTGGTCAACAGAAAATGATAGAATTCTATATCACTAAGACTACCATTTAATAGAAAACCTGTAATTATTTTTTAAAATCTAGATGCATATCAGAATTATTTTGGAATTTTTTGAAAAGTACAAATTGCTTTTTTTCTCCAAAGATTTAAAAATAGATAATTAATTTCTAAATACATGGCATTTTTAAAGTATCTTTGATCTTTGATAATAATTTCTCATTTTGATATGAATTTTTCAATTAAATGCTTTCTTCTCTGCAATCACCATCTGTGTTTTTAAATCTTTTAACTTTATTAAGGCTTTCAATGGCTAAGTCAAATATCTCTCTTGGTAAATGTCACATTGTACCTGAAAATATATGGATTATTTCCAAATATCTCTTGATATTGATTTCTAACATAATTCCACAGTAATAAAAGACTCTGTATGATTTCACTATAAAATTTTTGCACCTTGTTTTATGTCCCTGGATATCTTCCAATGTCTCTTAGTTTATAGTCTATGGTAACACGAATAGAATTTGTATCCTAGTGCATGTGAAAATTGTATAAATCTTATTAATAATTATGCTATTATGTTGAATTGATTAATGGTGCTTTTCAGGTCTACTTTATCCTTCTACTTTTCTGTATATTCATTCTATTAATTTTTGAGAGTTTGATATTGAAACTCCAATTAAAAATATTAAATTAATTTATCTACTTAAACAATAATTGTATAGTAGAACGATATGTAACTTTGTTCTGTATTTGCCAAGTCTCCTGTCAATGTGTTGTTATATTTTCACAAATTAAAAAATAAAAAAGAAAGAAAAACAAAACCCAAAGAAGTCCAAAAAATGTTGTTTCCTCTTTCTAGAAGTACAATGAAGGTTATATCCCAATGTGACCCAGCTCATAGGAGCCCTAGACTTGTTACTGAGGTTGTAGGCCCTTGACATTTTATAGGATTTATCTCCAATCCTCTGACACCAATGTTTCTTTCTAAAATTTTAAGGTACTTTGTACTTTCTGATTTTCTGAACTGGCAGTGATCAGTGTGGTGTTCTACAGAATGTCAAGATGACTGATTCTCTGGATTACACGGCAAAGAGTAGGAGAGTTGATATAGTCTAGTCGAAGGTAATCAGGAAGGTGTCCTGCAGTCTAGCCCAGTGAAAAAGAACCACTTCTAGTAGCCCTTATTAACTGATACAATGCTAAGAGCATTTGCTGTACAAATAGCTGTGTAATAGGTTCCAAGGATTGTGTCGATTTGTTCCAGGAGAAATTCAACATCTGGAACAGCTGCAGTAACTGGTGCCAGTGCATAATTAAATTCACAATGCTGCACAGTCCCTTTCCAAGACCCCTTCACCCCCCACACACGCCAAGCAGACCAAACTCAACAGGAGTTGAGAAGAATGGCCACCGTGCGTCTGTCAAGTCTTTAACAGTGGCACCAATCTTTGCAGTTTCCCGAGGTATGAGGTTGCCTTAGGCCCTAGTCGTTTCAGTCGTGTCTGACTCTGCGACCCCATGGACTGTAGCCTGCCAGGCCATCTGCCAGTGGGATTCTCCCTGCAAGAATACTGGAGTGAGTAGCCCCTTCCTTCTCCATTGCCTTGTGCTAACTAACTATCCTAATAAAAATGGTAAGTTCCAGAAGCTTTTTCTTGGCCTTTCCTACTGCATGGGTCTTTATTTCTTAAATCAGATAGCCAATGTGGGAGTCCTACTGGTTGTTGATTATGTCTATCCTAACTGTATGTTAAAGAATAAGGAAAACGAATAAACATAAAGGACTTCCAGAGCTGAAGATTACTATGGGACAGAATTGGGCCCCATTTATCACCAAACTTCCATATGCTCCTCTCTTGCATTTTGGGCCTTTAAGGATTAATATTAAATCAGCACTGCTGCTGCTAAGTCACTTCAGTCGTGTCTGACTCTGTGTGACCCCATAGACAGCAGCCCACCAAGCTCCCCCGTCCCTGGGATTCTCCAGGCAAGAACACTGGAGTGGGCTGCCATTTCCTTCTCCAATGCATGAAAGTGAAAAGTGAAAGTGAAGTCGCTCAGTCGTGTCCGACTCTTAGTGACCCCGTGGACCGCAGCCTTCCAGGCTCCTCCGTCCATGGGATTTTCCAGGCAAGAGTATTGGAGTGGGGTGCCATTGCCTTCTCCTAGTGTCTGGTTAATTTTGGGAGTATTGATATTATGCATTAGCTTGTATACAGTCATCCTGGTAAATGGCCTCCTATCCCTTTGAAGAATTGTGGAGGCAGATAAGGAAGTAGAGTTGCAGGGATTTGTCTCAAGAGAACTCAGTCTTTCCTGCCATCAAGGGCTCTGGTTCTGTGACCTGATTTAGGCTTTGAAGCTGGGAGAGAAACCAGTATCCTCCATTCTAACATCTCTCTCCAGGTTTCTGACCAGCAGACTCTAGTTTCTCCTGTTATATTAGTGAAGCAACAGTCTAAGAGCCTGCCTATACAATTTATTCCTTAGAACACTGTGATCAGCTAGCCAACTGCCAGAAATACCTGTGGGTTAAAACTGTTCAAATATGATGACCATTTCATCCTTGCTACTCATTATAGTTATTCTGTTCACCTTGTCTCTGACAGTTTGATGTTATCACTTGGTTTCTGCTACTCCAGAATTCTATCAATATCACTGAAATCAGTAAACCACTTCAGAGGCAGAATCTCCTACAGATGGCCACCACAGAGCTATGCAAGATTTCAGGTGTTCCCCCACTAATGCCCTTCTCAATACCTTAATTAAGAAAACACAACCTGGGCCTTTTGGTGGACTTATTGGAGCTAAAGAAGTGTGGAGCCTGTATGAGATAAATCCACCTCAACACTTCAATTTCCTTCTGCATTTTGGCTTTCCTCTCTATCATGCCAGGGAAGTCTGAGCTGTGCAGCATCACTAAACTCGGGTTTCAGTTGACTAACCAAGAACCATATAGACAAATTCAGCCTGATCTGCTATTACAGACAATCCTTCTTGCTCTATCACCTTATAAATCATTCTCAGACTATTTTCCAGGTTTCTGCTTATGTAAGTTAGCAAAATCTTGCAGTTATTTGAGCCTCTCAGCTATTTGCCTGTGGGACAGACTTTGCACCTGTCATCTGGAACATGTGATCTACCTCTGGATCTGGGCTTCCCAGGTGGCCCTAGTCGTAAAGAACCCACCTGCCAGAGCAGGAGACACAAGAGGTTTGATTCCTAGGTCATGAAGATCCTCTGGAGGAGGAAATGGAAACCCACTTCAGTATTCTTGCCTGGAGAATTCCATGGACAGAGGAGCCTGGAAGGCTACAGTCCATAGGGTTGCACAGAGTTGGACATGTCTGAAGTGACTTAGCACACACTTCTGGATATATGTCCAGAAACAATAAAGGTGAAATAATTAGAGGCACTGGCTCAGGAAAGAATGGTTCTGAAAGGGTCAAAAGAAGCTGGGGCTGGAGCCAACCTTCTGTTGCTATTAGAGTTACAATGAAGAAAACATGAAAACTGAAAGAAATACTCCCTTTCCCTCTTCTCTTTTCCAGTCTTCCCTAGTGCCTCCCATTGGTAAGATTTCATAGGAAGTCTCACCAACAAGAGAGCATGGGAAGCAGAGTTTGCAGAGTCTCAGCCCCAGCATGATAGACTAAATTAGGAAAGAGTAGTCTTGGGGGAGAGATATATCAGGTAAATAGCTGGTCCTGGTATGCCCCAGCACTGTTTCATTTATCCTTTATGCCACACAACATCCATTCACTTTCTCTGGGAAAAAAGTAATACCATTGAATTTTTTGGAACTCAATTTTTTCTCACTGTAAATCCTTGGAAATTAGGTAAAACGATCCACCCTCAGCTCCAAAGGTGAAGCATAGATGGGTATAAGCCTGTCAGAGCATCATATCGCACTGGTCACTATGAGGAGGAACTAAAAGGCAAAATGATAAGATTCAACCAGACTGAATGAGATGCATGGAGACCTTCTAGACTTCTGGGACACGGGCAGAAAGAAGCTTAAGGTGTTCAACTTTACCATCATGATGCTGATAACCAAATAAACTGACTTATTGTCACCCTGCTTATTTAACTTCTATATAGAGTACATCCTGAGAAATGCTCGGCTGGAAGAAGCACAAACTGGAATCAAGATTGCCAGGAGAAATATCAATCACCTCAGATATGCAGATGACATCACCCTTATGGCAGAAAGTGAAGAGGAACTAAAGAGCCTCTTGATGAAAGTGAAAGTGGAGAGTGAAAAAGTTGGCTTAAAGCTCAACATTCAGAAAACGAAGATCATGGCATCTAGTCCCATCACTTCATGGGAACTAGATGGGGAAACAGTGGAAACAGTGCAGACTTTATTTTTCTGGGCTCCAGAATCACTGAAGATGGTGACTGCAGCCATGAAATTAAAAGACATTTACTCCTTAGAAGAAAAGTTATGACCAACCTAGATAACATATTGAAAAGCAGAGACATTACTTTGCCAACAAAAATCCATCTAGTCAAGGCTAAGGTTTTTCCAGTGGTCATGTATGGATGTGAGAGTTGGACTGTGAAGAAAGCTGAGTGCCANCAGATGGTGATTTCAGCCATGAAATTAAAAGACACTTACTCCTTGGAAGGAAAGTTATGACCAACCTAGCTAGTATATTCAAAAGCTGAGACATTACTTCACCAACAAGATCTGTCTAGTCAAGGCTATGATTTTTCCAGTGGTCAAGTATGGATGTGAGTTGGATTGTGAAGAAAGCTGAGCACCGAAGAAATGATACTTTTGAACTGTGGTGTTGGAAAAGACTCTTGAGACCCTCAGACTATGGGGGAGGTCCAACTAGTCAATTTTAAAGGAGATCATTCCTGGGTGTTCTTTGGAAGGAACGATGCTGAAGTTGAAACTCCAATGCTTTGGCTACCTCGTGCAAAGAGTTGACTCATTGGATAGGACTCTGATGCTGGAAGGGATTGGGGGCAGGAGGAGAAGGGGACGACCAAGGATGAGATGGCTGGACGGCATCACTGACCCAATGGTCGTGAGTTTGAGTGAACTCTGGGAGTTGGTGATGGACAGGGAGGCCTGGTGTACTGCAATTCATGGGGTTGCAAAGAGTTGGACATGACTGAGCGACTGAACTGAACTCAACTGAACTGAACTGAATATAAGTTTCCATGTATATATCTCACCCTCCCATCCCCTCTCCCCTTGTTCATAAGTCTAATTCTCTATGTCTGTTTCTCCATTCCTGGAGAAGGCAATGGCACCCCACTCCAATACTCTTGCCTGGAAAATCCCATGGATGGAGGAGCCTGGTGGGCTGCAGTCCATGGGGTTGGGAAGAGTCGGACATGGCTGAGCGACTTCACTTTCACTTTTCACTTTCTTGCATTGGAGAAGGAAATGGCAACCCACTCCAGTATTCTTGCCTGGAGAATCCCAGGGACAGGGGAGCCTGGTGGGCTGCCATCTATGGGGTCACACAGAGTTGGACACAACTGAAGTTACTTAGCAGCAGCAGCAGCCCTGAAAATAAATTCTTCAGTACGATTTTTCTAGATTCCACATATGTGTGTTAGAATACAATATTTATCTTTCTCTTTCTCACTCCACTCTATAATAAGTTCCAAGTTCATCCATCTCATCAGAACTGACTCAAATGCATTCCTTTTTATGGCTGAATTGTATTCCATTGTGTATATGTACCACAACTTCTTTATCCATTCATCTGTCAGTGGACATCTAGGTTACTTCCATGCTCTAGCTACTGCAAATAGTGCTGCAATGAGCAATGGGATACAGGTTCCTTTTTCAGTTTTGATTTCCTCATGGCATATGCCTAAGAGTGGGATTGCTGGGTCATATGGTGGTTTTATTCCTAGTTCTTTAAAAAATCTCCATACTGTCCTCCATTTTGGTTGTATCAATTTATATTCCCACCAACAGTGCAAGAGTGTTCCCTTTTCTTCACACCCTCTCCAGCATTTATAGTTAGTAGACTTTTTGATGATGGCCATTCTGACCAGTGTGAGGTAATATCTCATTGCGGTTTTGATTTTCATTTCTCTAATAATGAGCGATGTTGAGCATCTTTTCATGTGTGTGTTAGCCATCTGCATGTCTTCCTTGGAGAAATGTCTGTTTAGGTCTTTCCCCCACTTTTTGATTGGGTTGTTTGTTTTTCTAGCATTGAGTTGTATGAGCTGCTTATATATTTTGGAAATTAATCTTTTGTCAGTTGTTTCACTCGCTATTATTTTCTCCCTTTCTGAGGGTTGTCTTTTCACCTTGCTTATAGCTTCCTTTGCTGTGCAAAAACTTTTAAGTTTAATCAGGTCCCACTTCTTTATTTTTCATTTCCATTACTCCAGGAGGTGGGTCATAGGGGATCTTGCTTTGATTTATATCATTGAGTGTTCTGCCTATGTTTTCCTCTAAGAGGTTTATAGTTTCTGGTCTTACATTTAGATCTTAAATCATTTTGATTTTATCTATGTGTATAGTATTAGAAGTGTTCTAATTTCATTCTTTTACATAGAGCTGTCCAGTTTTTCCAGCACCATTTATTGAAGAGGCTGTCTTTGCCCCACTGTAGGTACCCAACAGTTCAGTTCAGTTCAGTCGCTCAGTAGTGTCCAACTCTTTGCGATCCCATGAGTTGCAGCACACCAGGCCTCCCTGTCCATCACCAGCTCCCGGAGTTCACTCAGACTCGTGTCCATCGAGTCAGTAATGCCATCCAGCTATCTCATCCTCTGTCATCCCCTTCTCCTCCTGCCCCCAATCCCTCCCAGCATCAGAGTCTTTTCCAATGAGTTAACTCTTTGCATGAGGTGGCCAAAGTACTGGAGTTTCAGCTTTAGCAACATTCCTTCCAAAGAAATCCCAGGGCTGATCTCCTTCAAAATGGACTGGTTAGATCTTCTTGCAGTCCAAGGGACTCTCAAGAGTCTTCTCCAACACCACAGTTCAAAAGCATCGATTCTTCGACGCTCAGCCTTCTTCACAGTCCAACTCTCACATCCATACATGACCACAGGAAAAAGCATAGCCTTGGCTAGATGGACCTTAGTCGGCAAAGTAATGTCTCTGCTTTTGAATATGCTATCTAGGTTGGTCATAACTTTTCTTCCAAGGAGTAAGCGTCTTTTAATTTCATAGCTGCAATCATCATCTGCAGTGATTTTGAAGCCCCCCAAATAAAGTCTGACATTGTTTCCACTGTTTCCCCTGTTTCCCCATCTATTTCCAATGTACCCATAAATGTATGGATTTATTTCTAGGCTTTCTATCTTGTTTCATTGTTCTATATTTCTGTTTTTGAGCCAGTNATCATCATCTGCAGTGATTTTGAAGCCCCCCAAATAAAGTCTGACATTGTTTCCACTGTTTCCCCTGTTTCCCCATCTATTTCCAATGTACCCATAAATGTATGGATTTATTTCTAGGCTTTCTATCTTGTTTCATTGTTCTATATTTCTGTTTTTGAGCCAGTACCATAACGTCTTGATGACAGTAGCTTTGTAATATAATCTGAAGTCAGGAAGGTTGATTCCTCCAGCTCCATTCTTCTTTCTCAAGACTGCTTTGATTATTTGGGATCTTTTGTATTTCCATATGAATTGTGAAATTTTTTGTTCTGGTTCTGTGAAAAATGCCATTGATAATTTGATAGGGATTGCACTGAATCTTTAGATGCATTTTGTAGTGTATTCATTTTCATAATATTGTTTCTTCCTGCCCAGGGACATGGAATATCTCTCCATCTGTTTATGTCATCTTTGATTTCTTTCATCAATGTCTTATACTTTTCTGTGTGCAGTTCTTTTGACTCCTTAGGTAAATTTATTTCTAGATATTTATTTCTTTTTGTTTCAATGATGAATGGGGTTGGTTCCTTTATTTCTCTTTCTGATTTTTCATTGTTAGTGTATAGAAATGCAAGTGATTTCTGTGTATTGATTTCATATCTTGAAACTTTGCTAAATTCACTGATTAGCCCTAGTTATTTTCTGATACTATCTTTAGGGTTTTCTATGTACAGTATCATGTCATTTGCAAAGAGTGAGAGCTTTACTTCTTTTCTGATCTGGTTTCCTTTTATTTGTTTTTCTTCTCTGATTGGCATACTAGGACTTCCAGGGCTATGTTGAATAATAGTGGGAAAAGTGGACACCCTTGTCTTGTTCCTGATTTTGGGGGAATGCTTTCAGTTTTTCACCATTAAGAATATTTGCTGTAGGCTTATCATATATGGCCTTTACTATGTTGAGGTATATTTCTCCTATGCCCATTTTTTGAAGAGTTTTAATGATAAATGGGTGCTGAATTTTATCAAAGGCTTTTTCTGCATCTATTGAAATTATCATATGGTTTTTGTCTTTCAATCTTTTAACATGGTGTATCACATTTANTGATTTTGGGGGAATGCTTTCAGTTTTTCACCATTAAGAATATTTGCTGTAGGCTTATCATATATGGCCTTTACTATGTTGAGGTATATTTCTCCTATGCCCATTTTTTGAAGAGTTTTAATGATAAATGGGTGCTGAATTTTATCAAAGGCTTTTTCTGCATCTATTGAAATTATCATATGGTTTTTGTCTTTCAATCTTTTAACATGGTGTATCACATTTATTTGTGTATATTGAAGAATCTTTGCATTCCTGTAATAAACCCAACTTGACCATGGTGTATGAGCTTTTTGAGGTGTTGCTGAATTCTGTTTGCTAAAATTTTGTTGAGGATTTTTGTATCTATGTTTACCAGTCATATTGGCTTGTAGTTTTCTTTATCTTTGTAGTCTTTGTTTGGTTTTGGTATCAGGTTGATGGTGGCCTCATAGAATGAGTTTGGAAGTGTTTCTTTCTCTGCAATGTTTTGAAAGAGTTTTAGAAAGATAGACATTAGCTCTTCTCTAAATGTTTGATAGAATTCTCCTGTGAAGCCATCTTGTCCTGGGCTTTTGTTTTTTGGGACATTTTTGATCACAGCTTCAATTTCAGTGCTTGTAATTTGGTTGCTCATAATTTATATTTCTTCCTGGTTCAGTCTTGGAAGATTGGACTTTTCTAAGAATCTGTCTATTTCTTCCAGGTTATCTATTTTATTCCAAAATAGTTGTTCATAACAGTCTCATAATCCTTTGTATTTCTGCATTGTCTGTTGTAACCTCTCCTTTTTCATTTCTAATATTATTGATTTGATTCTTCTCTCTTTTTCCTTGATGAGTCTGGTTAAATGTTTGTCAATTTTGTTTATCTTCTCAAAGAACCAGCCTTTACTTTTATTAATTTTTACTATAGTTTCTTTCATGTCTTTTTCATTTATTTCTGCTTGGAACTTCATGATTTCTTTCCTTCTACTGATTTTGGGTTTTTGCTGTTGTTGTTGTTGTTGTGGTTGTTCTTTTTCCAGTTGTTTTAGGTGTAAAGTTAGGTTGTCNCGGAGCCTTTACTTTTATTAATTTTTACTATAGTTTCTTTCATGTCTTTTTCATTTATTTCTGCTTGGAACTTCATGATTTCTTTCCTTCTACTAATTTTGGGTTTTTGTTGTTGTTGTTGTTGTGGTTGTTCTTTTTCCAGTTGTTTTAGGTGTAAAGTTAGGTTGTCTACTTGATATTTTTCTTGTTTCTTGAGGTAGGATTGTATTGCTATAAACTTCCCTCTTAGAACTGCTTTTGCGGCAACCCATAGGTTTTGCACTGTTGTGTTTTCATTGTCATTTGTTTCTAGAATTTTTTTGATTTCACCAGTAACCTGTTGGTTATTTAGAGATATGTTGTTGCTCAACATCACTCATTATCAGAGAAATGCAAATCAAAACCACAGTGAGGTACCATTTCATGCCAGTCAGAATGGCTGCTATCCAAAAGTCTGCAAGCAATAAATGCTGGAGAGGGTGTGGAGAAAAGGGAACCCTCTTACACTGTCGGTGGGAAGGCAAACTAGTACAGCCACTATGGAGAACAGTGTGGAGATTCCGTTAAAAACTGAAAATAGAACGCCATATGACCCAACAATCCCATTGGTGGGCATACACACCGAGGAAACCAGAATTGAAAGAAACATGTGTACCTCAATGTTCATCACAGCACTGTTTATAATAGCCAGGGCAAGGAAGCAACCTAGATGTCTTTCAGCAGATGAATGGATAAGAAAGCTGTGGTTCATATACACAATGGAGTATTACTCAGTCATTAAAAAGAATACATTTGAATCAGTTCTAATGAGGTGGATGAAACTGGAGCCAATTATAGAGAGTGAAGTAAGCCAGAAAGAAAAAACACCAATACAGTATACTAAAACATATATATGGAATTTAGAAAGATGGTAATGATAACCCTGTGTATGAGACAGCAAAAGAGACACAGATGTATAGAACAGTCTTTTGGACTTTTTGAGAGAGGGTGAGGGTGGGATGATTTGGGAGAATGGCATCGAATCATGTATAATATCATATGTGAAACACATTGCCAGTCCAGGTTCGATGCATGATACAGAATGCTCAGAGCTGGGATGATCCAGAGGGATGGTATGGGGAGGGAGGTGAGAGGGGGGTTCAGGATGGGGAATATGTGTACACCCGTGGTGGATTCATGTTGATGTATGGCAAAACCAACACAATATTGTAAAGTAAAAAAAAAATGTTTGATCTCTATGTGTTTGTGTTTCTTACAGTTTTTTTTCTTATAATTGATAACTAGTCTCATAGCATTGTGGTCAGAGAAGATGCCTGATACAATTTCAGTATTCTTAAATTTACTGAGGTTTGATTTGTGACCCAAGATGTGGTGTGTCCTGTAGCATATTCCATGTGTACTGGACAAGAAGGTGTATTCTTCTGCATTTGGATGGAATGTCCTGAAGATA
>SJYA01012003.1:0-11346 GCA_006410615.1 Neotragus moschatus
GTCTCCCACATTGCAGTCAGATTATTATCTGAGCCACCAGGAAAGCTCATATACAAGTTATATATATACATATATATATATATGTTAAAAGGTGATAAGTCTATAAAATAGCACAACTAAGGGATTGCAAGTGCTGAATGAATGAATGTTATATATGTTGGTAACTTGCAGATCTGCTCTTGTTCCTGTTTAAAAGGACGATAAAATAGCAAAGAGGGAAAATGGAAGAAAAAAAATAATGCAGCTGTCACGTCATATAGGAAATGTAGGACACTTGGAACAAATTTTAAATAACCATGATTCTCTGAAAAGAATAAGTGAATCCTTCAGACAAAAACTAAGTAGATTAAAAATCGGATGGAATCCTCAGAGGAGAAACAGCCTCAACCCACTATCCATTCAAAAGTTTTATACCTATGAAGAACAAGGAACAGCTAAAGCAACTGCACAGAAGTCTGATTGTATTCATCATTGGCCAAAAGAGAAAAGACACAAAGGACACACTTCAGTTGAAAGGATCTCGGATGTCAGGGCTCCCTGATCTTCCATAGAATTCCATTAAGCTTAAAATAACCAATATGAGATCTGTATTGAAAGATGCTGAGAAGATTTTGAACTGAGTACAAAGTAATAAGAAGGTGCAGTAAGAAAACCTGGAAGCTNTGTATTCATCATTGGCCAAAAGAGAAAAGACACAAAGGACACACTTCAGTTGAAAGGATCTCGGATGTCAGGGCTCCCTGATCTTCCATAGAATTCCATTAAGCTTAAAATAACCAATATGAGATCTGTATTGAAAGATGCTGAGAAGATTTTGAACTGAGTACAAAGTAATAAGAAGGTGCAGTAAGAAAACCTGGAAGCTAAAGGATGGAGCTGCCGTATATTAGTTTATCAATGTTTTATCTAACAACAGATGTCAGAGGAGATTCAGATGAGAAAAGGATGAGATATTTGAGGTGAACTGGCAAGAAAAGATTATGAACAGAAGAGATTTGATCAGAAGAATCAAAGGACCAAGAGAGCTCAAAACATGACTAAAGATATTAAAATAAACACATAAGATAAAGCTGAAAACAACTCTGTAATTCCAATAAAGCATTCTCAAAAACATTAAAAAAAAAAAAAAAGAGGAACACTTTGGAAATCCACCCACAACTAGATACAAGCTTACAGAAAGAGACAAAAGAAGGGGTTTTTTAAAGTAACCACAATGGTCCAAGACAAGGCTTGTATGTTACAAATCTATGGAAAACCAGTTTATCAAGGTCATCATAGCACTCTTTAAAAAGGACCATATCTCAGATTTAATTCTGTATCTCCTAAGTCCAGATCACAGGGACCAAAAGTAATAGAATGAGTTAAAGGCACTAAAGTAAAGCCAATAAGAACACAAATTGACTTTCATGCAAAAAAAAAAAAAAAAAACTACAAAAATGGATTCTAAACTCAATATTCCATTACTACACTGTCTTCCTATAATCAGCAGTATTTGTTCAGCCTAAGCTGGGAAATGCCTACTTTTTCAGGTACCCTGGAAAATCATCTAATTCTATGGCAATTTTTTCAGGACAAACCCAAAGTAACAGTGATTCCATGCTACGTGCTGGAGTCATATAAATAAGCCATGCCCTGAAACAGTAGTGGCCACTATTCCGCCATCATCTCGAAAGGTAGAAACCTACCATAGCAGTTGTAGAAATGAAGTCAGAAAAAAAGGATCCCCCTCAGCTCACTCTATAGATATTACCCAAGGTAGATGTTGTGTGTGTGTGCACGTGTGCTCAGTTGTGTCCAACCCTTTGTGACCCCATGGACTGTAGCTCGCCAGGTTCCTCCGTCCATGGAATTCTCCAGGCAAGAATACTGGAATGGGTTACCATTTCCTTCTCCAGGGGATCTTACCAACTCTGGGATCAAACCCATGTCTCTTGCGTCACCTGCACTGGCAATATTCTTTGCCAGCTGAGCCACCCAAGAAGCCCAGTGGTGCAGATGTTATCAGCGTCTCCAGTGGTAGTGCAGACTTCAGTTTTTCTCCCTCTAGTCACAAAGAGGCGTTTACTCCTCCTCTGAAAACCTGGATACAGGCATTGCTCAAAACTGTTTCATGTCACTTTGAGCAATTGACTAAGGATTTTAACTATGCTATTTTGTGTGAATAGCATTAGGGCTTCCTTGATGCTGCTGCTGCTAAGTCATTTCAGTTATGTCTGACTCTGTGCAGTCCTATAGACAGCAGCCCACCAGACTCCCCCCTCCCTGGGATTCTCCAGGCAAGAACACTGGAGTGGGTTGCCATTTCCTTATCCAATGCATGAAAGTGAAAAGGGAAAGTGAAGTCGCTCAGTCTTGTCCGACTCCTAGCGACCCCATGGAGTGCAGCCTATCAGGCTCCTCCGTCCCTGGGATTTTCCAGGCAAGAGTACTGGAGTGGGTTGCCATTGCCTTCTTCCTTCCTTGATGACTCAGTGGTAAAGAACCTGCCAAGGCAGGAGACGTGGGTTCAACCTCTGGGTTAGGAAGATGCCCTGGAGAAGTAAATGGCAACCCACTCCAATATTCTGCCTGGGAAATCCCATAAACAGAGGAGCCTGGCGGATCATAGTCTGTGGGGTTGCAAAAGAGTCAGAAACGACTTAGCAACCTAACAATAACCAACTTAAAAACATTTCTGAGCCAATAAAAGGTGTTACTTCAGTCAGATAATAAGAATAACAAAGACTCAATAAGAAATGCTAACAGGGTCGTCTTAGGCTGCAATTTTTACTTTGCATACTTTGCATTTTATACCATCGTGGTTGAGCTGCCATTTGGACTAAGATACAATCCTTCTGCAAGAAAGAAACTGAAAATGTTGTTTTATGGGAGGAAAAATTAACAGAATAATCCCCCCACCAGAGTTATACTTCAAACAGAAATTTTTTTTTTTTCAAGGAAAATAGCATCGTAAAGGGTTTGTCCCAGTAGTCTTATATTTTCAGCGATTGTGCTCTAATTCTGTTCTATATGCTCTGAAACGATTACCCTATAAAATGCTATAGAGAGAAAATCTCTTTCTGATATTGGTTAAGACTTTGGAGAAATATTTCAAGTTCCTAAGTCTTTCTTTGATATAAAGAAATAATTAGTTGGAAAAGAAGAAAAGGTCTATCAAAATACCAGAAGAGGTTGCTTGAGAGTAGCAGTTACTAAAGGACTTTGAAGTGTCTGCAGGAAAAGAACTATAGAAATCAAAGTCAACTTTTTATTACCAGGCAAGGATTTCAGAATTTAACCTCCACAAATGACCTGGTCTCCTACCTCATACAGAAGATAAAGGAAGCACAAAGCATGTTCTGTTCCCATCTCCAAGTCTATCCCCCTGAAAATGTATCTATACCCACCTCCATTTCTAATTTATTTTTCCTCAATACACTTTCCCTTTATTCCCAAAGTGAATACCTTCACCAGATCTTAGAATCCTATGCCATTCAACCCATAGGAATGTTCTCTTCTAAGCTTTGGTCATTTCCTGTCTTCTCTTCATTTTTCTTTCTTCTCTCTTTCTCCAACTTTTTACTTTGTACCGTTGGCTTCTTTCCTTCTGCGTGAAAATATGTGTAATTATCTCCCATCTTCAGTTCAGTTCTGTTCAGTCGCTCAGTCGTGTCAGATTTTTGTGACCACAAGGACTGCAACACGAGAAGCTTCCCTGTCCATCACCAACTTTCAGAGCTTGATCAAACTCATGTCCACTGAGTCAGTAATGCAATCTAGCCATCTCATCCTCTGTCATCCCTTTCTCTTCCTGCCTTCAATCTTTCCCAGCATCACGATCTTTTCCAAGGAGTCAGTTCTTCGCATCAGGTGGCAAAAGTATTGGAGCTTCAGCATCAGTCCTTTCAACGAATATTCAGGACTGATTTCCTTTACAATTGATGGTTTGGTCTCCTTGCAGTCCAAGGGACTCTCAAGAATGTTCTCCAACACCACAGTTCAAAAGCATCAATTCTNTCTCATCCTCTGTCATCCCTTTCTCTTCCTGCCTTCAATCTTTCCCAGCATCACGATCTTTTCCAAGGAGTCAGTTCTTCGCATCAGGTGGCAAAAGTATTGGAGCTTCAGCATCAGTCCTTTCAACGAATATTCAGGACTGATTTCCTTTACAATTGATGGTTTGGTCTCCTTGCAGTCCAAGGGACTCTCAAGAATGTTCTCCAACACCACAGTTCAAAAGCATCAATTCTTCAGCACTCACCTTTCTTTATAGTCAACTCTCACATCCATACATGACAACTGGAAAAGCCATAGCTTTGACTAGATGGACCTTGGTTGGAAAAGTAATGACTCTGTGCTTTTCCATATGCTGTCTAGGTTGGTCATAACTTTTCTTCCAAGGAGTAAGCATCTTTTAATCTCATGACTGCAATCACCATCTGCAGTGATTTTGAAGCCCGCCAAAATAAAGTCTCTCTGTTTCCATAGTTTCCCCATCTACTTGCCATGAAATGCTGCGACCAGATGCCATGATCTTAGTTTTTTGAAAGTTGAGTTTTAAGCCAACTTTTTCACTCTCCTCTTTCACTTTCATCAAGACGTTCTTTAGTTTTTCTTCATTTTCTGCCATAAGGGTGGTGTCATATGTGTATCTGAGGTTATTGATATTTCTCCCAGCAATCTTGATACTAGCACTGCATGGCAGAAGCGCGCCAGCTGCTATGAACTGTGCAGAAGTGTGGCCTAGAGGAGCTACCCCTACAACCCCTTGTCCAAGGAGCGGTGGCTGCATGGGTGCAGGAGGGCCGAGAGGAGCTACTCCACATTCAAGGTCAGGCGGGGCGGCGGTGAGGAGATACCCCTCGTCCAAGGTAAGGAGCAGCGGCTGCGTTTTGCTGGAGCAGCCATGAAGAGATACCCCATGTCCAAGGTAAGAGAAACTCTAGTAAGACGGTAGTTGTTGTGAGAGGGCATCAGAGGGCAGACACACTGAAACCATACTCACAGAAAACTAGTCACTCTAATCACATGGACCACAGCCTTGTTTAACTCAATGAAACTAAGCCATGCCCTGTAGGGCCACCCAAGATNACACTGAAACCATACTCACAGAAAACTAGTCAATCTAATCACACTAGGACCACAGCCTTGTCTAACTTAGTGAAACTAAACCATGCCCGCAGGGCAACCCAAGACGGATGGGTCATGGTGGAGAGGTCTGACAGAATGTGGTCACCTGGAGAAGGGAATGGCAAACCACTTCAGTGTTCTTGCCTTGAGAACGCCATGAACAGTGTGAAAAGACAAAATGATAGGATACTGAAAGGGGAACTCCTCAGGTCAGTAGGTGCCCAATATGCTACTGGAGATCAGTGGAGAAATAACTCCAGAAAGAATGAAGGGATGGAGCCAAAGCAAAAACAATACCCAGCTGTGGATGTGACTGGTGATAAAAGCAAGANAAGGGAATGGCAAACCACTTCAGTGTTCTTGCCTTGAGAACGCCATGAACAGTGTGAAAAGACAAAATGATAGGATACTGAAAGGGGAACTCCTCAGGTCAGTAGGTGCCCAATATGCTACTGGAGATCAGTGGAGAAATAACTCCAGAAAGAATGAAGGGATGGAGCCAAAGCAAAAACAATACCCAGCTGTGGATGTGACTGGTGATAGAAGCAAGATCCGATGCTGTAAAGAGCAATATTGCACAGGAACTTGGAATGTCAGGCCCATGAATCAAGGCAAAGTGGTCAAACAAGAGATGGCAAGAGTGAACGTCGACATTCTAGGAATCCGGAAACTAAAATGGACTGGAGTGGGTGAATTTAACTCAGGTGACCATTATATCTACTACTGTGGGCAGGAATCCCTCAGAAGAAATGGAGTAGCCCTCATGGTCAACAAAAGAGTCCGAAATGCAGTACTTGGATGCAATCTCAAAACGACAGAATGATCTCTGTTCGTTTCCAAGGCAAACCATTCAATATCACAGTAATCCAAGTCTATGCCCCAACCAGTAACGCTGAAGAAGCTGAAGCTGAACAGTTCTATGAAGACCTACAAGACCTTTTAGAACTAACACCCAAAAAAGATGTCCTTTTCATTATAGGGGACTGGACTGCAAAAGTAGGAAGTCAAGAAACACTTGGAGTAACAGGCAGATTTGACCTTGGAATATGAATGAAGCAGGGCAAAGGCTAATAGAGTTTTGCCAAGAAAATGCACTGGTCATGGTGTATATACAATCGGTTACATAAGCAGGGTGCTGCACAATACTATGGCATATAATTAATCAATTACATTACTGGACATTTGTCTCAAATTATTAGCTATGATAAACAATACTTTGTGGATTTCTTTATGAACATTAAAGATTATTTCATTAGGATAAATTCCCAGAAGTAGAATTGCCAAGTCAAAGACTAGGGTGAAGTCAGTTTTGCTTCTAATCATTAACAAATCTTAGAGAAATTCAGTCTAGCTGTTAGGAGTTTCAGGGATTCTTGAAAGAGTGCTGTTTTTCTGATCTCAGAAATACCTATTGGAACTTCCCTGATGGTCCAGTGGTTAATACTCTGTGCTTCCATCACAGGGGCCATGGGTTTGATCCCTGGTCAGGGCACTAAGATGCCGGGTGGTGGCTCAGTGGTAAAGAATCCACCTGCCAATGCAGGAGACACGGATTCTATCCCTGGTCTGGGAAGATCCCACATGCCACAGAGCAACTGAGCCACAACTACTGAGTCCACGTGCCCCAAAGCTCTGCAAGAAGAGAAGCCACAGCCATGAGAAGCCTGCACACTGCAACGAAGAGTAGCCCCCACTCGCTGCAACTAGAAAGAAGTCCACACATCTGTGAAGACCCAGCACAGCCAAACAAACCAACCGACCTAAAAAGCGGGTTCTAATATCCTTGTATGCCATGAGAAGGTGTGCATTTCTTCCCATTAACCTGGCCACATCCAGAAGGCAAGGTGCTCCAATCACCGGAAGTGCTGGTGACTCTGAGACACACCTGCTTCGCCAGCTGTTGACTGGCGACCCTTGTCGCATGGTGGTACCATTCATTTAGTGATGCCCTTGCTGCCGGGTTCTTGGAACTTTCACCAGAAAGTTCCCAAGGCTGCTCTACCTCCTCTCCACGTCGCCTGAGTTCCTGTTGTCCGTGATTATCAGAAAAATGGGACGTGCCGGGACTTTTACTTTCTCAACCAGACAATTTTATAAATTTGAATTAGTTGCCACAAGCATATTTTTGTTATCAGGTGAAGAAAAAAAAAAGAACTGATGAAGATGGAGAGAAGTCAGATAACCCAGATTATAAAACTGGTGTGTTTAATTTTATCGATGACATGAAGTCGGCAGCTCAGGTAGCCTGCAGAAGCGTGAGGCGAGAGCCAGGTGCCCTGCCGAATTCTTGCTGTGCCTCCAGTCCAGGCTGTGTGCCCTTTTGGAATGCTGTGTGCTGGTTTCCGGGGCTGATGGTTAGGCCATCTGCCCCCTAAGTGGAGCTGCTGCAAGTTGCTGGCTACTGAATAATAAATATGGGCAGCCTTAGCTGTGGTGCAGAATAGTAAATTCAGAATCCAATCTTGATCTAGCCTCCCTTTTCCTCCTGGCCTAAAATACAGCTGGTTTCTCATCATGCTGAGAGTTCCTTGAACTGCAACGAGATCAAACGTGTTGATCCTAAAGGAAGTCAACCCCGAATATTCACGGGAAGGACTGATGCTGAAACTGAAGCTCCAATAATCTGGCCACCTGATGAAAAGAGACAACTCATTGGAAAAGACCCTGATGCTGGCCAAGATTGAAGGCGAAAGAAGAGGGTGGCAGAGGATGAGATGGTTGGATAGCGTCACTGCCTCAGTGGACATGAATTGGAGCAAGCCCTGAGAGAGAGTGGAGCCCAGAGGAGCCTGGTATGCTGCCGTCCATGGGGTCTCGAAGAGATGGACACGACTGAGCGACTGAACAGCGACGCAATGATGATGAAATGAAAATACTGAAAGTCCAGCTTCTCCAGAAGATACTGACCGCTGTTGGAACGGTGGCTGATGAAACCCTCTACACTGTGTTCCCCCAATTTTCGGTAATCAGAGAGGGCCTTTCTAAGTTGTTATATGACATACTTTAACCCAAGGGAAAAAATGCCTTTTCAAAGCTCTGAGTTCTTCTGCAATAAATAGTTTGTCATTTAAGGAACAGCAATGCATACAGTTCTGAGAAGTCTGAGGACATGTTCAAAAAATTAATATATCTCATGAGACTTCCCTGGTGGTCCAGCAGTTATGAATCTGCCTGCCACTGCAGGGGACACAGGTTCAATCCCTGGTCCAGGAACTAAGATCCCCCCACGTGCATGCTCGGTCGCTTCAGTCATGTCCGACTCTTTGTGATCCTATAGGCCGTAGCCTGCCAGGCTCCCTCTCTCCGTGGGATTCTCCAGGCATGGATACTGGAGTGGTTGCCATGCCCTGCTCCATGGGAAATTCCCGATCCGGGGATCGAAGCTGCATCTCCTACATTGGCAGGCGGGTTGCTTACCACTAGCACCACCCAGAAAGCCCAAGATCCCTCATTCCACAACTGCTGAATGGGCATGCTCTGGAGCCCTTGAGCCACAAGAGAAGCCATGTTACATTTCATTATGTATATGAGTTAGGGTATAGGGATCAAACTTGTCGATCCTAAAGGAAATCAACCCTGCATGTTCATTGGAAGGACCGATGCTGAAGCTGAAGCTCCAATACTTTGGCCACCTGATGCGAAGAGCTGACTCATTGGAAAAGACCCTGATGCTGGGAAAGATTGGAGGTGGGAGGAGAAGGGGATGACAGAGGATGAGATAGTTGGCAGGCATCACCAACTCAATGGACGTGAGTTTGAGTAAACTCTGGGAGTTGGTGATGGACAGGGAAGCCTGGCGTGCTGCAGTCGGACAAAGAGTCAGACACGGCTGAGCGACTGATCTGAACTGATGTATATGAATAGAACCAGTCTGTATTTGCTCATTCCAGTAAAAGGTCAAAAGCCATAAGAAGCCCTGGTAAAAGATGTGAGGGTATAACATAGCAAGAAAATCTACAACGTTCCCCATATGAAAGTAAACACATCCCTTAGTACGGCTCATTTTCTCTGTTTATGAGGACTGAGACTCAGCCAGCAGCGTTCTTTTCTTAATGAACTGAACAGGAAGTAGCTGCACATTTTGGCCATGCTGATCATCTAAATTTAACTAACTAAATGGATTATAGTATTTTTGTCTTTAAACCCATTAGGATTTAGAGCATTGGGCTGCAGCTTGGTTTCTAAAATATTGTCTCCTTTATTTAGAAACTGTAACTCTGACCTTTGAAGCAGATGTCAAGAAGACGATGTTAAGAATTACCAAGCAGTGAAGTCACACTTAAGTGATACATACTTAGGCCAGTTTGGATTTATTTGGGGAGATTCCCAAGGATTTGTTAAAGAAATTCCACAGTTCAAGTTCAGTCTTTCTGACTGACAGTGAAAGTGGTGTAGCTCTTATTTAAAGATCTCTGTGACTTATGGCCTGAGGCAATTGTGGTCATTCTGGACTTTTTTAGAATATTATCTCCAAATTCTGTAACTCTGACTCGTTTAAAAAAAAAAAAAAAAAAAGTCCTCTGACCTTCTCTCTGCCCCACAGTAATGTTGCCACAAGATGTTTTATCTTTATTCTTAGAATGGGAACTTGAATGAAAAGAAATAGCTGATGGTCTCACTGAGGATGGAAATACTGTACCTCTTTAAGATAACAGTTGCTATTTTTAGACAGACTTACAAAGAGCTGGGAAATGGTGATGCTTCTAATCTTCATGCAACCTTAGGCATGAGGAGATGCNTCTTTATTCTTAGAATGGGAACTTGAATGAAAAGAAATAGCTGATGGTCTCACTGAGGATGGAAATACTGTACCTCTTTAAGATAACAGTTGCTATTTTTAGACAGACTTACAAAGAGCTGGGAAATGGTGATGCTTCTAATCTTCATGCAACCTTAGGCATGAGGAGATGCACTCTCAAAAATATCTAGCTATTTAGCAGTTTCTCCAAATAAGTTTTTGAAAATACTTTATTTTTAAAAGCATATTTGTAATAACCAGTAACTGACTCAGCCCTGGTGTTTGAGAGAGACTCTTGAAGTTCCAGTGCAAAGTAAACATCACAGCTTATGAAACAAAAATAGATTTCCATAGTAAATCTTATTCAGAACAATGGCACATTCCTGGACCTGGAGTTCAACAGTGGGTATTAATTCAAAGCAGCTGGATCCCGGGATGAGAGTAAGACAGCCCTGTCTTTCCACTGTGGTCTTGCAGAACGTGACATGTGACGATATTTTGCTGCTTCTAAATGTTGCTTTATCTTTTTAGTGGGTCGGAGACAGACTGTAGATATACAAAGGGTTTTGCATACTGATGGCCAAGATTTTTCTTTTCAGAAAACTGCCCGAGACATAATGCTTCTTTCACAAAAGATAGACCAATTCCTTCCCTCTGGAGTCTGTTTTCTTCCATTCTCTCACTTTCCAGGCTGGATTTTATCCATGTTTTTCTTTTATCGCAGATTCTTCCGAGGTTTACATGTAGTGGTCACCAAGTTGTATTTTGGGATTACAGCGTATGGGGCATTGTGAAACAATTATGAGTTGATATGCTTATTAAGGCAATTATGGGCTTCCCTGGTGACTCACTGGTAAAGAATCCACCTGCCAATACAGGAGATCTGAGTTTAATCCCTGGGTCGAGAAGATCCCCTGGAGAAGGAAATGAAATGGCAATCCACTCCAGTATTCTTGCCTGGGAAATCCCATGAACAGAGGAGCCTGGTGAGCTCTAGTCCATGGAGTCGCAAGAGAGTCAGACACGAATTAGCGACTAAACAACAATAGAAAATAATTATCTAGCCAAAGCAGAAACATTATTAGAGATTCTGGGTAGTTTAGAGGAAGGAGGGTAACAGGCACTTCGAGTCAGGTGGTCCTGGGGCACCTCCGACAGGCTTGCCTCCAGTTCTCATGAGTAAAATATTCCACGGTTGTTATGATGGATGGATTGTCAGGAAGCATTGATCTGCTTATGTGGGCTGTGTGTGTGTGTGTGTACACGCACACATACGTGCGTATTTAATGATGACATTCTGATCCTTGTTTCAGAACTAAGCTATATTCAGTTTTCACCAAGTTGGATCATTTCTCCAAAATAAATCAGGAGATGCTCCACCTTGGTACTCCTCATTTATGAAAGAGATGAAGGAACCTGCCTGCCCTGGGGATTTTCTGACTTTTTTTCTGAAGGTTTGTGAATGAAGTAGAAAATTTTTTAGAAATGACAGGGTCGGG
>SJYA01012006.1:10970-23327 GCA_006410615.1 Neotragus moschatus
TGTGAAGAAGGCTGAGCGCCGAAGAATTGATGCTTCTGAACTGTGGTGTTGGAGAAGACTCTTGAGAGTCCCTTGGACTGCAGAGAGATCCAACCAGTCCATTCTGAAGGAGATCGGCCCTGGGATTTCTTTGGAAGGAATGATGCTAAAGCCGAAACTCCAGTAGTTTGGCCACCTCATGTGAAGAGTTGACTCATTAGAAAAGACTCTGATGCTGGGAGGGATTGGTGGCAGGAGGAGAGGGGGACGACCGAGGATGAGATGGCTGGATGGCATCATGGAGTCGATGGACGTGTCTGAGTGAACTCCTGGAGTTGGTGATGGACAGGGAGGCCCGACGCGCTGCGATTCATGGTGCCACAAAGAGTCAGACATGACTGAGCGTCTGAACTGAACTGAACTGAGCTGATAGTGAATACTCATCACATATTCTATATTTTTAATTTTAAAATCAGAGTTTTAATGGGTAAACCACATAAATTGTGTGTTTGTGTGTATATGTTTTGTTTTTCTTTCTTTGCTAGGGCAGTAGAGCATGAGGTGTTAGGTACACATTCAACTGCTGGCTTTCTGCACCAAAAATATTGGTTCTTACTGTAGACATCAAAGTTTTGCCTCTCAGGTTTTTGTGGCTTAGAAGGTGTGTATGTAGTTTGTATCATAAATTGTAGGTCAAATTTGGTGCACATCAAAGTATCCTACCAACCTTTAACAGCAGACCACACATTAACTTACATGAGGCAATTTCTGTTGCCCTCTGTTTTAGCTAAAGGTGAGAGCTGCTGTGAGCATGTGAGTATCTACTCTATTGATTTATTTTTTTGAAATTGTAAATTTCTCTTCTATTTTTAGAAGTAGCTTTGCTCAGTTGTTTTTGAGTGCCTGCAGATCTTTTCTTCTTAACATCTAAAACTTGCTGGATGGACACTTTTGTATTAAAAGTGATAGCAGCCTTAGTAAAGCCAAGACATCTGTAGAAATGCTTAAAAATAAGGAAACATAAAGATTTGAAGTAATTTGATGTCAGGTTGAGGAAAACCTTTTCTTGAACATTTAGTTTCTTAGCCTTGCAGTAGTTGCCCTTCTTTAGTTGCAAAGTCCTCTCTGACTCTGTGATCCCACTGCCAGGCTCCTCTGTCCATGGGATCTCCAAGAATCCTGGAGCAGCTTGCCATTTCCTTCTGCAGGAGCTCTTCCCAATCCAGGGATCGAACTCGTGTTAGCTGCATGGGCAACAGTGGATTCTTTACCACTGGGCCACCTGAGAAACCCCAGTTTCTTAGCCTAGATGAAGCTGTTGATAATATATTGATATGTATGTGTGTTCCTAATAAAACATTTCATTAAATTCATATTGAAAAATCAAATTTAAAGCTGAAATACTGAGAACACTTTTTTTACAGCAACATCGGCGTTACATACTGCAGGGTATAATAGCCTAACACACTGGTTCATTCTGACCACAGTGTTCATATGGAAAGCTTTCCCCACTGTTTCCTCTGAGACCTTGCTCCTCAGAGGGTAGCCACCACACTGGCAGCCCCATACCTTCTGAAACAGACTGCATTTTAACAGACACCCTGGCAATTCATATGAATCACAGCTCTTTCTCTTTTAGTCAGGTTTCTGTCTTCCAGGTTCCTTTTATTCAGAATTAAAATAAAAGTGAAGTACAGTTGACTTACAGTGTTATATTAGTTTCAGGTGTATAGCAAAGTGATTCATATATATATATATGAATATATATATATTCACACACTAAGTTGCTTGACTGACTCTTTGTGACCCCATGGACTGCAGCCCACCAGGCTCCTCTGTCCATTTGTTTCTCCAATGGCAAGAATACTGGAGTGAGTTGCCATTTCCTCCTCCAGCATTTCCCGACCCAGGAATCAAACCCGCATCTCCTGCAGTTCCTGTATTGGAGGCAGACTCTTTACCACTGAGCCACCAGGGAAGCCCATAGATATATATATATGTATGCTCAGTCATTCAGTTGTGTTCAACTCTTTGAGCCCCCATGGACTGTAGCTTGTCAGGCTCCTCTGTCAATGGGATTTTCTGGAGCAGGTTGCCATTTCCTATTCCAGGGGATCTTCCCAACCAAGGGTTCGAACCTGGATCTCTTACATCTCCTGCATTGGTAGGCAGATTCTTTACCACTAGCACCACCTGCAAAGCCCATATCTATCTATATATCTATCTACATACACACAGATATATTATTTTTACAGATTATGTTCCATTATGGGTTATTGCAAAATATTGAATATAGTTCCCTGTGCTATACAGTAAATCTTTGTTGTTTATCTATTTTATTTTTTTTTTAATTTTTAGTTTGTTTTGCTTTACAATACTGTATTCATTTTGCTATACATTGACATGAATCAGCCACGAGTGTACATGAGCTCTTATATTATAATAATGTGTATCTGTTAACCTCAAAGAATCTGCCTTCAATGCAGGAGACACGGGTTCAATCCCTGGATGGGAAAGATCCTCTGGAGGAGGGCCTGGCAACCCACTCCAGTATTCTCACCTGGAGAATTTCCATGGTCAGAGGAGCCTGGCAGGCTACAGTCCGTAAGGTCACAAGGAGTTGGACACAACTGAAGCAATTTAGCATGCATCCACATCTGTTAATCTCATATTCCTCATTTATTCTTCTCCCTCTCCATTTCCTGCACATTGCAGTATAAGAGATATTACTCTCTTTTGCATGGCCATAAGTTTTTAATACATGCCCCTAATACCATTTAGGAAGATATATATATATTTTTTTTTTGCCTGCTAGCTGTTAGTGTAAATGTGTTTTGTCTTTTTTCATATACTGAATCTATGTATGAAATCATGAACAAGGATACACAAAAGCGAATGACAATATATTATTATTTGTAGAATTATTTCATGTGTATGATCATATTTAACTTTTTGCCATCAATATGAAAGCTTTGAGTACGATAGCAAACATACAGTAAGCAATGAGTATTTGTAGAGGGTTGAGGGAGGGAAGAAAGAATGACCGTTATCATTATATTCATTCAGTATTATCCTTGCCTTTGGGTACACAATCAGAAAAATATCAGAACTCATACTCAAGTCTTCTAATATTGTTTGCCATTCTGCCTACTACACTGCGTGTTATAGCTTTATAGATGGGATGGAATGTGTGTAGTAACATAAGATCCTTAGGCAGCCCGTAGGTTTCCGTGACAAATGGCCACTGAACTTGGCTAAACAAAGAACCACACTTGAGCTGTCACTTCCCAACTAATGACCAGACTGACATTTAAAGTAGTTTTTCAGGATCACTTGAGGTCTTTTCTCTTCTCTGTGGAATAATATTCCCTACTTTGATGTATCATGTACAAATAGATGTTTTGAGCTAGCTGTTTCCTAATTCCACAGATAGCAGTAGTGGAATCAATCATTTAATCTAAGGGTGATATGTTCCAATATTCTATAAATAAATAAGAATAAATAGCTTTATTTATACACCTTTATTAAGTAAATATTAAGGGTTCATAGCTATGGCTCATGGTGATAAGAACCAAACCTGGTTTTATGTATGTAACCTATAGCTTAGTATGAAAACCAGTTCGAATATAAAGTCATATTTAGAAGTCTCTTTATTCTTTTATTTCTTTTAGGTAGATTCTGTGGGGACAAATTGCCTGAAGTTCTTACCTCTACTGAAAGCAGAATGTGGATTGAGTTTCGCAGCAGCAGCAATTGGGTGGGAAAGGGCTTTGCAGCAGTCTATGAAGGCAAGTCACTTTGAGTTGAGAGACGGCTTTTCCTTAGAGTTCTTAACAGAAAAGTACTTTCAGTTTCATTTGAATAGTATTGTAATTGTATTTCAATCATGAAATTTTCTAAGCTGCATCATGATGTCCTTAGGACAATTTTAATAAAAATACTCATTTAGTTTAATTGCAAAAATAACCTGTTTTCTGGTACCAGTAATGTGGTAATATATAAATGTTCTCATCAGGGATGTGTGGGGAAAAAATAACTCATTAGAGATGTGTGGAAAACAACAATAACATCAAATGGCAGTAGCTTCTTAAACTTTGATTGTTTTTTCATAATAATGTTAAAATATTATGAAGAAATTACCACTTCTTTGTACTGAGTTTGTGTGTATTTTATGCCTATACTGCAGAAATGTCCTGTTAAAGGGAGCTACATGGAAAATAATTGTGCACAGTTCTGGAGATTGCTTTGTCTAAACGAGAGAGTCAGCATTCAAGAAGAATTTACCAGATGTTTTGTTCTATAGGTTTCTAAAAGAGTAAACTGGCATTGTGCTTCCTGGCTTTAAATACAGTTCCCTTCTTGTCAAACCATGGGTGGAGATGACCCTTTTTGCTCCTGCCTCTGACAGCACAGAAATTTAGGCAATTTACAAGACAGACAGTTTGAGCTTCTCTTAGACTTTTAAGAACAGGAGCATTTGTTTCAGAGATTAGCTGCGTGGTCATGAAGAGTTTGGTTTGGGTGGAGCCGCAGATGTTGTACAGGAGGCCTGCTCACACCAGGGGCCCAGGGAGTGCTGTGGAGCTCCTCTCCTGATGAGCTCTTCCACAGACTGACGTCAAAAAAACCAAAAGAAGCAGTTCTGGGGATCACAGAGCAAACTCACATAGAATAAATTTTGAAATCTCAAAAGGTTTTTAAAGTCTAACAAAGAGGCTTGTTTTTGTAAAGATGTGAATTAACAGATGGTTAAAAACTCTTATTTTCCTTAGCTGTCATCTAATATTTATAGCTAAGTGGCTAGTTTTGTTTTGTTTTGTTTTTTTAATCACCAAAATACTTGGTTGATAAAAGTATTGGTGACCAGCCAACCTTGATTTTTATAACCTGGTCTTTATATGTTCAGCTACAGGCACTGAACTAAAATGCTATCTTAGAAGAAAATGGGTATGAAATGGCATGTCTAGGTTGATTTATTTATTTTTGCTTTTCTCAGCTATCTGTGGAGGTGAGATACATAAAAATGAAGGGCAGATTCAGTCTCCTAATTATCCTGACGACTACAGGCCAATGAAGGAATGTGTGTGGAAAATAACAGTGTCAGAAGACTGCTACGTCGGCCTGATCTTTCAGGCCTTTGAGGTAAAGTCCTTCAGGCAGCCTTTGTGGGGCACATCCTCCATAAATGACAGTGCACTTAAGGAAGCAAGAACTAGGAAATCAGTGAAGAGGCAAAAGATTGCCTATAAAACGCAATATCAAGAGTGAGTGAGCTTTTTTTTTCCCCTTTGTTCCTCTCATTGCAGACATTTTCGAGAAGATTAAAGTGAGCTTACATTATCTGTGCTTTTGAATTAAAATGTTTGAAGTACTGACAATAGTTTCTTTTGAAAAATGGCCAGCCTTGTTTCACAATGCTTGAAGAGTCTATTAAAAAAAAAAAAACAAAAAACTTTTATTTCTCCTCTAAACTAAAAGGCTAAAGGTAGCTCATCTTTTTTTCTTGTCTTTAGGGGGGAAATCCATTTTCCACCCTTTTTATTAATATGTAGGAAATTGTTGATATCAAAAACTGGGACCCCACTCCAGTACTCTTGCCTGGAAAATCCCACGGATGGAGGAGCCTGGTGGGCTGCAGTCCATGGGGTCGCTAAGAGTCAAACACGACTGAGCGACTTCACTTTCACTTTTCAATTTCATGCATTGGAGAAGGCAATGGCAACTCACTCCAGTGTTCTTGCCTGGAGAATTCCAGGGACGGGGGAGCCTGGTGGGCTGACGTCTATGGAATTGCACAGAGTTGGACACGACTGAAGTAACTTAGCAGCAGCAGCAGCAGGAGATTTTTACTTCATCAAAAATATGTATTGGGGAAGAAATCAGCATCAAAACTGCATTATTAGATGAGGACACAATAAACCAAAGGCCAATCAGAATCCTGGAGCAAAATCTGCATCCAAACTACCACGCTAGCTAATGAGTCATTTTTGTGTGACGGGGAGGACTGAGTAAGGGGTGAGAAGCCAAGAGACATGAGAACTTTTTCAGAACTCCTGAGTATGCTTAAATTATAGAATCAGGCTAGAAATTGAGAGCCCAAAGCAGAGTAGGTAGGACTGATGAGGTGTTGGCAGTAGGTCCAGGAAGAGAACAAGATGCCATTATCAGAGATTATTTCTTTACTGATTAGAGGTACTACTTACTGTCTGAGTGATCAGAAGTCTGCCTAGAACCCTACTTACTGTCAAGATATCCTTGCCACTGAATTGGTGGTGTGAGGTGTCTCAGTCTCCAAAGCAGGAACCCCAGGGGAATACAGGGGCTATTTGTAAGCCCAGACAATATCATTCCCTCACCTGTAATTTCTAACATATTTTTTGGTTCTTCTCTACCCCTTTGCGTGTACCTTTCATTTTTATTTTTTTAAAAAATCATGAAAACATTCTCTTTTCTCCTGTGATCAGGATGTTTATGCCCCTGACCACTTTGCATTTTTGGAAGCCTTCGTTTTGAGATTATTTGACTCACATTTAAATTTTAAAATTTTATTGGGTTGAAGACATTATTGAAATAGATCACTTTATTGTAAAGAGTACTAAAATTGTTTAGAATTCACCCACGTTTTGGACCAAAACAACTGGTTCACTGAAAAATTATCTAATGACCACACTACATGTGTTTTGTGCTATTGAGATCATTGAGAAGAACTGTCTTCCAACAATACTTCAGTGTTTATAAAATTCTATTACGGAAGTGATGTTAGCAAATACATTCATTTGATCCATCTAAAACCTGAGATGCAGAAATTGCTGGCATAGCTGGTTTGCAATTTTTTGGTTTTCTGTTTCTTTTTTTTGTCTCGATATATCAATATAGTAAGAGTAGCATTCTTCAAAAATAGGATAATGTAAGGACAAATAGGAAATATTTATACCTCAGGCACTGAGAACCATGCTTGACACAGGGTAGTCATTTAATAAACACTTGTTGGTTAAGTGGATGAATAAGTTGTTACTATGCTTTGAGACTGAAGTAAGGTCATGTCATATAATAGCTTGATTGATAGTATGTTTTATTTATTATCTCCAGTTCCCTGTTCTTTCTTCATCATTTTGCTTTATTTCCTTTTGTTTTTTCCTCCTTTATTTACAGACTGGACATATTTGATTGTCTAGTAGGTCTCTTATCTTTGACTAACACTAACACCATCTTTGATTGTTTAGTCTTACTCACACTAACCCAATCATCTTCAATCTTCCCTATTTCAATATTTAATGTTTCAACATGTCACTATCACCAAGTCATGTTCAACTCTTTTGCAACCCCATGGACTCCTTTGTCTCTGGGATTTCCTAGAATACTGGAGTGGATTGCCATTTCCTTCTCCAGGGGATCTTTCTCACCAGGGATTGACCCCACATTTCCTTGATTGCAGGTAGATTCTTTAGCACTGAGCCACTGAGGACTCCCCATGTCACTATTTACTCAAGGAATATTTTTAATTCCACTCTTTCTCTTAAACCCCAAGGCCAGTTCATCAGCATATTCCATTTGCTTTGTATTCAAGAAATCCTACATATATGATCACTTTACATTTACTTTCTTGCCACCACTGCTCTGATCACTGCCGCTCGCTTTGTAACTTGGTAAGTTCTTCACATCTCTACTTTTGCCTGATACCCACACAACAGCCAGGATGATACTTTCACACTATTAAGCACTATTCTACTTAAAGTTTTATCAAACACTACTGTCCATATGCCTTGTGGAGAAAATCTTTGTCTTAGACTTTTAAGGCATGTGTTATAGCACTGTTGGTCCTGAGTTCAGGGTTAATGAATTGGAATATCTGTGAAGATGACTTTAAACAGAAACACATATAAAGCAAGGCTAAATATTGATTTGGTTACAAAAATTTTGTGACCAGAACCTCTCAAGAACATAATCCTGTATTTCCCCAGGAGCAACGAATCAATACTCGCTAACTCAGTGTTTTCAGTGAATTGGTTGAACTCAACTATGCTGAATACTGAGAATTGACTATATATTTTTTAATTTGGGCTAATGGTCATTAGATGGTTTGTTTCAGTTAGTCAGTTATCTGTTTAAATCAATTTATTTTGTTTACATATTATATTTTCAGTATAGTGTTTATACATTTTATATTGAAAATGTATAATTTTTAATTGGTCTTTACTGTTTCTCAGTGTTTCATGTCTTTTTCTGACAAAACCATTTTTATTTACTGATATCAGTCTTTGATTTTTTTTTTCAAACACTTTCTATTTTTGTAACTTTTTAAATTCCCTGTGTTATTCTCTCCCCTTTCAGATAAAAGGGCCCTTAAGATAAGCTAGTTCTACTGAAATCTACTATAAAGAACTTTCTGGCTGTTCATTATTTATGCCTTTCTGTGAATTTATGTCATGAATATTCGCCTTTCCTAATGCTACTTAGAATTTAATTGTAAGTACAGAGAGAAATCTGAACAAATGCTTTTGTTAATGAATTTCAGATATGTTTGAGCAGGAAAAGACGCTATGTGGGTGGTAATAAGAGTACTAATATATCTATAATCATACCCTTTGGGACAATTTTCTTCTCTAGTAGTTACTAATACGTTGATCCTAAGACCAGTACTGAACCAAATTTGTACATGAATGTAAACAGTGTCTAAAATCATTTTGAAGAACATGTCTTCTTTTCAACAGCAGTGTGGGTAAAGCAGGCTGGATATTATGACTTCACTTGAGCATTTTCAGTATGCAGAAATACATAAGAGAAAAAGTCGGGGAGGCTATAGTACAACTTCAAAGAAATGTCAATAAAGCAGAAAATAAATGAAACAAATCCAGAGCTTACTTACGTTTAATTAAAATCCCTGCATACACTTATTTATGTGGGATTACACTTGAGGCACTTGTCAGTTTTTCTATACATTCTGATTTGGTTATACCTTGCTTCTGAAAACCATAGTGTGTAATAGTTTTCCTCATCTTTACTAGCAACTTTCTAAACCACGTACAAAAGTTTTTTGTTTTGTTTTGTTTTTAAATCTTGGCACAGTTGACCCTGAACAACACAGGTCTGAACTACAGTTATCGACCTGTATGCAGTTTATGTTTGATTAGAGATCACAATATATAAAGTCAAAAAACTAAGGTTTAAATGGCTAATATCTCCAAACTGCTTCAGCCTCTTTCTCTTCAGTGAGTCATTTATCAGTTCTTTTATTTTTGAGGCAGAGATTGCCGTTCCAGTTTTTCAACTGCACTAGGTTGACACCCCTAATTCCTACATTGTTCAAGGGTCACCTGTATTTTATGAATTACTCAGTTAAGATTAATCCTTTAATTCCTTGAAATATTTTATATTAGTTTAAATTAAATAGGCTCATCTTTGTGAGTGAATAGAAAGCCAAGACAAGGAGATCTTAATTAGTTAACATTTTTCTGCTTGCCCTGCATTATTTCTTTGGATATTTGGCTAACAATATATTAATGTATTGGTGAAAGGGAAAGTCTTTTAGTCATGTCTGATTCTTTGCAACCCTGTGGCCTAGACAGTCCCTGGGATTCTCCAGGCCAAAATACTGGAGTAGATAATAGCCTTCCCTAACGATTGTTTTGGTTAATAACTATAAAAGAGAATTAAGTACCTCTCCATAATTTTATTGAATACTTTAGGCTATCAATCTACTCTGAAAGATTAGATTAAATAAACCTGTCCAAGGTCACACAATTCTTAATTGGTAGCACTATGGCCTGGCACTCATGCACCCATTTTGTCTTGCTAGCAAAATGAAGCATATATATTCTCTCATAGCATTAAATTCTTTCCTTTCATAACTATTGTCATTTGTACCTTTGTATTATTTAATCAGTAAATGTCTATCAGTCAGGGACATGTCTGTTTATTTATCACTGTTTATATACTATCAAGTGTATATTTACTATCTGGCCATTATAGATTTTCAATGAATCTTTACTAAATTTATGAGTGAGTTAAAAATTATTGTGTCATGAAGAAAAAAAAATCAAATGGCAACATTGAAAAACCTGAATCATATGAAATTAAACCTAACCTAGATTTCCACATATTTGATCGTGTTTGTTTTTTCTCCACTCTAGTATCAAAATTGTCTACTTAAAACTTTGATGTATGGCAAGACCAATACAATATTGTAAAGTAATTAACCTCCAATTAAAATAAATGAATTTATATTAAAAAAATAGATCGATGATGACACCCTCGCATGCATTCCTTGGAAAATCTGAACAAAATGAGTGAGAATCCACTACCGTCTCCTCATCGAAACTGAGGTCCAAAAAAAAATATGCACAGTGTGAGAGTTGTGAGTTAGTTTTATTTGGGACAAAATTAAGACTGCAGACTCTGAGAGAGACTGCAGACTCTGAGAGAGACTGCTCCAAAGAGGCAAAGGGGAAAGGTTAACATAGATGTTATTTTGGCGAAGGGAGAATGCATGCAATCAAGCACACAAATTTCCAAAAGGTTTCTACTAGTCTCATGAAGCTTTTGCTAGTCAGGAGCAAAAGTCATCATCATGAAGGATTTTAGTGCTTTTCTAGATATGGGAAGATACAAGATTGGGCTTGTAAAATCAGTTCCTGAAAACATCTATTTGAAGGCCTGTCTGCTAGTTCTCCACCATCCTACCCCCACCTCAAGTACAGAGTAACTCGTTTCTGCTTTCCACCCTGAACTCCTTTCAGGGAGTATTGAAAATAAGAAGCTGCAGAAGCATATGATTTAATCCTTGTAGAGGTAGATGGCAAGTGCCAATAGCAAGTGACAATTTTTAGTTGACAATATTCATTAAGTACTAATAGTACTTAATAGTACAAATAGTAATAATAAGGGATTCTCTGATGGATCAGGCAGTAAAGAATCTGCCTGCAATGCAGGGGACCCAACTTCAGTCCTTCAGTGTTGGTCAGGAAGATCCCCTAGAGAAGTACTAATAAAAATAATATTAATTAATAAACTATTAAACATGACAGTACATTTTAAAATAACCATCCTATTAAACATTTTTCCTTTTTATTTAAAATCCTTTTGTTATAGCTTTATCATGACTTTACTATATTTTTCACATTATTAAAATTAATTTTTAATAATACATGCTAATTTTGATTGTTTTTGTTAGTTATACTTTTCTTTAATATCTTCCCCTAAAGCAACATTAATGACTTAAAATTGTTCCAAGTGTATATAATTTTTTTTAATATAAATTTATTTATTTTAATTGGAGGTTAATTACTTTACAATACTGTATTGGTTTTGCCACACAGCAACATGAATTCACCACAGGTATACACGTGTTCCCCATCCTGAACCCTCCTCCCTCCTCCCTCCCCATACCATCCCCCTGGGTCATCCCAGTGCACCAGCCCTAAGCATCCAGTATCATGCATCTAACCTGGATTGGCGATTCGTTTCATATATGATATTATACAAGTGTTTAAGTTATATTAACTATAAAAGTTTAATCATTTATGTAGTTATAGTATTAATTATATTTTGAAATTATGTCCTACCACTCAATGAATACTTATTACGATAAAATAGATATATGTATGCACAGTAGAGTTAAGTACATTCACATTGTGTAATCAGTCTCTAGAATTTTCATGCTGCAAAACTGCAGCTCTTTACCCAGTAAGCAACAATTCCCCTCCATGCTTCCTCTAGCCCAGGGCAATCACTGTTGCTTTATGTCTCTGTGAATTTGACTACTCTAGGTACCTCGTATAAGTGAAATCATACAGTATTTAAATTCTGTGCGACTTTTTAAATTTCACTAACTGTAATATCCTCAAGGTTCATCTATGCCATA
Source organism: Neotragus moschatus (assembly GCA_006410615.1). NCBI lineage: Eukaryota > Metazoa > Chordata > Mammalia > Artiodactyla > Bovidae > Neotragus > Neotragus moschatus. The sequence continues at coordinate 22,810 of SJYA01012006.1, forward strand.
GCACATGAAAGGATTTCCTTCCTTTTTAAGGCTAATATCCCATTGTATGTATAGTCCACAGTTTGCTTTTCTGTTCATCCTCTGATGGATATTTGGATTGTGTTCACCCCTTGGCTATTATGGATAATGCTGCTATTAACACAGATGCACAAATATCTCTCCAAGACCCTGCTTTCAGTTTTCCAAATGTATACCTGAAAGTGGAATTGATGAATCATATGCAAGAAGAGATAAGAAAGCCTTCTTGAGTGATCAGTGCAAACAAATAGAGGAAAACAAAAGAATGGGAAAGACTAGAGATCTCTTCAAGAAAATTAGAGATACCAAGGGAACATTTCATGCAAAGGTGGGCTCGATAAAGGACAGAAATGGTATGGACCTAACAGAAGCAGAAGATATTAAGAAGAGGTGGCAAGAATACACAGAACTGTACGAAAAAGATCTTCATGACCTGGATAATCACGATGGTGTGATCACTCATCTAGAGCCAGACATCCTGGAATATGAAGTCAAGTGGG
>SJYA01012007.1:0-11989 GCA_006410615.1 Neotragus moschatus
CAACTATCTAAAGACTTGTCCCACCGGATTCCATGGACACAGAGTACTTCATTCCGTCTGAACTCCCTCGGGGGCTGTTGAAGGTCAACACAGGGTTCAGTCTCCACAGAGGCAGATGGCAAATGCCCTTGTTGTTCAGTCACTGGCAATGCTCTTGGCAAGAGACAATTTGTAGCTGACACTAAGCACCTCTTTACTTCCTGGTAAAGATGCTCCAAGTTCATCTTCTACTTCTCCCTGCCCCAGCCCAGGGATCAGTCATTTCTCCAAGGTTCATTTTAGTAAAGAATGGTATGCAGCACCCAAGATCTGGCATTAGGTATTCTTACTGGTAATAGGGGGTCATTGTTTCTATACACTCTCAGCAGACATAGCTGGAAAAAAGATGTATAGATGTGTGTATGAGCAGCCACACACCTATTTCTACACCTTAGTACATACTCTTTAAACTATGAGTTCTAAGATGGGGGACCGCTTCCAGGGCCCAAGAGTGGGCTCTTGTCTAACACTTGGAAATGAACTGTCCAAGGAGACACACGTGCTGACAAAGCAAGAGACATTACTGGGAAGGGGCACCTGGGCAGAACAGTAGGGTAAGGGAACCCAGGAGAACTGCTCTGCCACACAGTTCACAGCTTTCGGTTCACAGAGGTTTGGGCTTTACTGTGATGGGATTAGCCTCTGGGTTTTCTTTGGCCAGTCACTGACTCAGAGTCCTTCCTGGTGGTGCACACATTGCTCAGCCAAGATAGATGCCAGCTAGAAGGATTCTGGGAGGTGGTGGGATGCGTGGTGTCTCCTTTTGACCTTTCCTGAACTCTTCGGGTTGGCGGTGCCTTGTTAGTTTCCTGTTCCTTACCGGGACCTCCTGTCATAAAATAACTCACGCAAATGGTTACCACGGTGTCTGGCCAGGGTGGGCGGTTTCCGTTAGGGTGCTCCCCCAACAATCTTATGCCAGTGTCCTCAATTCCAACGTTGCATCGAGTGCCTCCTAGCCTTCACCCTTTCCACACTTATAACTCCCTTCTTCGGCTGTGAGGAACTCGGCTCCCACTTTCCACAACAGATTTACTCATCTACTTAATCCTAGTAAAGAAAATTGTTTCACAATTGCAAACCCTATGCTGCTGCGAGGAAGATGGGGGAAAAAAGGCCTGTTAACCAGAGTTCAGTGTTTGTTTAGAGTTCGTCTTTATCCTGAGGACATAGTCCAAACGCTGGGTTCAAAAGTTACATTACTTTTTTTTTTCTTTTCCTCCTTCAGTGTGGTTATGTCAGTCATTTGAAATAAGGTTCAGTTTGTTTTGTTAGTACCCCACCTTTGACTTTATTGGTGTTTGCTGTTTATATACTGAGCATGTGAAACCTTAAACATGGTTCCATGAATCAGAAAAGGATCCTCAGAAGAGGCCCTCAATCCCTTTGCCCTCATCCCTACCCACACACAGAGCTCACCAGTCATCTCTTTAACCTCTGATTTACCCATTTCTGTGCTTTTTTGCCCCAATCAGTAAGTACGTTTGTTACTTTATTTCCTCTTCTTTCCTACACTAAAAGTAATATATCACAAATACAGTAAATACCTTTGTACTTTGTATTTTTCACTTAACAATTTATCCTGGAATGCATTTCCCATCGGTTCTTTTTATAGCTGCAGAATGCTCTATATGGGTGAAGGTACCATATTCTATTCAACCCCTCTCTATCCTGTAGGCTGCTTCTGATTTTTTAAATTACGAACAATGCTGTGGTCCCATGCACTTATATTTTAATACTATTGGAAGTACATTTCCAGGGTAAATTTGTTGATTTGGGAGCACTGAGTCAAAAGGTAAACACCTATGCTGTCAAATCAACTACAGAATCCAGTCAAATCAACTAGATGTTGATTGTATCTCCTGATATAACACACTTCTGCTATTCCTGCGCCCAAAATGAATGAAGAAACCATGAAGAAACAAATTCAAACTGAAGGAACTCTATACATAACTAACTTGTATTCAAAAATGTCCATGTCATAAAACACAAAGACTTGGGACTTCCTTGGTGGTCCAGTGGTTAAGAATCTGCCTTGCAAAGCAACGGGACACGGGTTCAATCCCTGGTCCGGGAACTAAGACTCCACCTGCCATGGAGCAACTAAGCCTACAACACCCCAGCTACTGAGCTCCAGAGCCCTCAAGACAATTAGAGAACCTGTGCTGCAACAAAAGACCCCGCATGACGCAACAAAGATCAATACCTGCTGCAACCAACACCAGACGCAGGCAAACAAACATTTTAAAAATAAAGATGAAAGAACTGTTCCAAATTAAAGACATGGAAACAAAATGTACTGCATAATCTGAGATTTTTCTTTTGCTATAAAGGGCACTATTTGGACAACTGGCAAAATCTAAGTTCTGCATATTACATTAATAATATATCAATATTAATTTCTGATTTAGATTATACACTGTTTATAAGCAAGTGCCCTTGCATTTAGGAAATATACAAGGAAGTATTTAAAAATAAAAGGGCATTGTCTTCTACTTACACTGAGATGATTCAGGAAAAAACTATTTGGGAGGAATAAAACAAATATGGTAAAATGGCAGCATTTGGGAAAACTGGGTAAAGGTTTTTTAAAAAGCAACATCAGCTATCATGTTGGCATGTATATCCATACATCCAGTACTGAACATTTACAAATTCTCTAAATATATTTTAATTAAACTATTTAATGTTACATAACCAATAAACAATCATATTGCTTTTCCAAAATGCTGAAACTAAAATATAATTTACAAATAACTCCATTAGCACAATTTTAGTCATATTTCTTTGCTTCTTTCAGAACTATACAGAAAATATGTGAGTAAATGTATACACATCTTTGTCTTTCTCATAAAGGCCTGAAAGACATTTTTCTTTGAGAGGTAGAAGTGAATCAAAAGCCTACCAAGGACATTACTTGAAGTTTCAATCTCAACCCCAGACTGGGTGGCTCTAGCCAAATTAATCCAAGATCAAGGTCATTCAGGAAGATTCAATGACAATTAACCCTATGTTGTTTACAAGTAGAGTCAAAGTGTTTTACTCATTGTCGCTTTTCAACAAGAAACAAATACCCTAACAGACTTCTATTTTTCCTTACCAAAAGGAAAAAAAAAAATGAATTAACAAGTTCATGTAGCATCACAAAATCTGTATGAGATCAATTTTAATTTGAAAAAGAAATCTTAAAAAAAATTAAATAATACAGCTTCAAGAAAGTCTCTTTCTGCTCTCCTTCCTCACTTTACCAATTTATTTTTCTCACTGAATTATACAGGCTAATTTAAAAGCTTAGGAAAGACCCTTAACATTTCAGTAATACGGATGAATTAAAAATCCCATTCCAGTAGGCAGCTGCCTGTCATCACTTTGCCTTCGAATGGTACCATACCAAGGGAAAGCAGAATGCTTAACCTACTCAACAGAAGTATCCCCACTCAACTCCTTCAACTTCCCATTCCAAGACAAGACCCAGGCTTGCGCACATCTGCATGCGTGCACGTGCACACACACACAGGTCAGAAATGAATAAGAATAATGAGTTTTAAGACTCTCTGGGTTAGAATTTCTCCCCTAACAAAAGCGGTCATTCTCTAAAAGAAGGTGTTCTTTCTTGAGTGCCTAGCATGTGTATCTAGAACTGCCAACAGAATCATTTCATCCTAACAAAATGAGGAAATCTCTAGTATGTAAAACACCACTAGGAGGGGTACCTTATTTTTCAATGCTAAGAATTCATTTGTAAACTACTCTGAAAATGTAGAATAGTAATTTTCACACTAAAAGACAAGTCCACAGTTCAATTCAGTCGCTCAGTCATGTCCAACTCTGCGAACCCATGGACTGCAGCACGCCAGGCTTCTCTGTCCATCACCAACTCCCAGAGCTTACTCACATTCGTGTCCATCAAGTCTGCAATGCCATCCGCAGTATAATTTCAAATTCTTAGATAAGTTACTTTAAGTGATTTCTAATTGCAGGGCACATGTTCAAGATGTAACAACAGAAAGCAATTCAGGAATCTAAACTTACCAAGATCAATTAACTTTAACACAAATGCATGTCCCTTGAAATCTCTTCTAAGATCTCTGTCCCAGGAAAAAGCAATGGAAGGGGATTGCACAAAAGATAAATTACATAAAAAAGCAACATCTGAATCAAGTCCAGGCTAACAGGTTGTAAGACTGCCTAAAACTTGATACCTGAGAAGTCAGCTACCCCTATACAGCTCAAAATCTGACAAACTGTGAATAACAAGTAAGGATGCTAAATGAAGAACAGAGGCTGGGAAATTCCTCTCTTTGTGTAAAACATGTATGGTCTTTTCTCAGAGTTGCCAGAAACCACAATGGTTACTCCATTATGTCTGAAAATCAACTCCCAACTGATCAAGTTTTCCCAACTCAAAATGGGATCAGCATTCATTACCTAAATATCAATCACACAGGAGTGAGGAGGCGATTTGTTCACCCAAGCCCAGCATTTTACGGAGAAGAAAATAAAGCCCCGAAGAGATTACAGAAGACTCAAAGAATCTCCAGAGTCACCTGAGGAAGGAGACCTAGAACCCAGAGAGCCAACTCTCTTCTCCATTTCACTCTGTACAGTGTTAAAGTCATTTTCTAACTATAGAGTCCACTCATCATCGAAGGCTTCTATTTACCAACAGAACTTTCAGAAAACTATGAACAGAAACCAGGAGTTCATGTACACACATTTATTCTTAATAATATTTTATATTATCAGTCGTGGATGTTTCATGACGTGCTGCGTTCATTTTTAAACAGGAAAAGCCATCTCAATCAAGTAATTATTGCCTTAATTTCCTAATTTTGTAGCTCTTTATATGCATAAAAAGAAAGAAAGTGAAGTCACTCAGTCATGTCCAACTCTCTGTCACCCCATGGACTGTAGCCTACCAGGCTCCTCCATCAATGAGATTTTCTAGGCAAGAGTACTGGAGTGGACGGCCATTTCCTTCTCCAGGGGATCTTCCCAACCCAGGGATCGAACTCAGGTCTCCTGCATTGCAGACAGACAATTTACCGTCTGAGCCACCAGGGAAGCCCTCTTTATATATAAAAGGCAACAATTTAAAGAAAGTTGGGATTTAAGTTCTCCACTCCCAGNCATTTCCTTCTCCAGGGGATCTTCCCAACCCAGGGATCGAACTCAGGTCTCCTGCATTGCAGACAGACAATTTACCGTCTGAGCCACCAGGGAAGCCCTCTTTATATATAAAAGGCAACAATTTAAAGAAAGTTGGGATTTAAGTTCTCCACTCCCAGATTTTTTCATTATACTTTTTCTACTCAAGATTACTTAATAGAAAAATACATACTGAACACTGTAAAAAACAGTGCTGTATCTCAAGAGTCTTATAAAATAAATAAAACTGATTTGTGTCATCCTGATCACCCACAAAGAGGACTGATTTCTGCCCGTTAAGATTATTATCTTTCTGCAAACTCCTCTCCTTCCATGACTAGTGCGAGACCATCATAACAATGAATTTTAATTTCCCAGGAGATGGACAATAAATAGCATTTCTATTAAGTATAGATAATAGTCACCTTGGCTCCATAAGCTAAGATTAACATAGTAATAATGATAATGTTTGTAGCCTTACTATGCACCAGACATTGTTCCAGGCCCTGGACAGATGTTAATTTTCAGAACTGTAAGTGTACTTTGTATTTCCCCAACTTACAGTCGGAAAAAACTACGGTACCCAGAGGTTAAGTAATTTGCCTAAGATTACACAGGCAGCAAGTGGTAGAGCTGAGACTGCATCCAGGTCTGGCTTCTTCTACCTCTCCAGAAAGCCTTCTCAAAGTCAGAGCCCACGTTCCTCCCTTCCACTGGTCCCAAGTAAGGAGCCAATCCCCCTCCCCTCCTTGCCTACCTCCTCCCTCCAAACTAGCACATGGCTGCCCCACCTCATGCCCTCTCTTTCCACCATCACGCCTACACAGTCCTTTTCTCATTCCTTCCCAAACTGACTTTTCCTCAATTCAGAACTCCCTTTGCATTTAAATGTGTTAACAGAAGTGTACACATAAGTTTATAAGAGCCATCATTAACAGAGCACATAGTATACACTAGATACGAAGCTAAGGATGGTCCCTTAATTTAAAGGATTATGAAGAATGTGTGATTAGACCTGTTTTACTGAAAAGAAAATTGAGGTTCAGAGAAGCTAAATAATATATTGGCAATATTCTCCCAGGAAATAAACAACACAGCAAGATTTAGCACTCAACTCTGCATGACTCAAAGCTCACACCTGTTTTACTTCTTTAAATCATCTAGAGTAACTAAGTACATCACTATTCATAAAGGAAGTGCTTCTTTAACAAATGAATTTAGAAAATCATTAAGCAAACAGAAATCACTGTCATTTTAATAGTTTCTAATACTATTTCCAAAAACAAAAAGTTCCAATATCTTAATAATTAACGTACAGATTCAAATAGAGATGGATTCCCTGACCCCCATCAAAAAAAGCTAACGATATATTGTGGTTTAAATCTTTTAGGTAGCGCTATTTATTAATACAGGAACCCAGGATTATTCTCTCTCCTAGCCAACCTTCCACCTCCACCTAGCTACAGCTCCCCAAAAAAGTTAACTATAAATTGTTTTGCTTTGCCAGTTACTTAAAGCCTCTCCTGACCCCATGAGAAATTACATGACAGCGTCTCCGATTTTGCAGCCTCCTATTCTAAAGCCAATCTCACCTCTTACTCAGTGTGAATTTTGTTTAACCCACTAACGAGTATACTGTAAATGCTCATTACATAAACATCTCTTCCTGGATACAAAGGTTTCAGCAGCACTTTTTAATACACTGAAATGGTACAACAGCAATTATTGCTCATTTAGTCAACTGGACAGGTAACAATCACATCTGTGTTACAGAACTCTGCATTTTAATGTCATTATATACATTAAGTGAAATGAAATACGCTATTCAAATGTGCCAATTGAAAGCAAATGGCTCAAACAGGTATATTTCACCAAAGCATTTTAACAGCACTCTTGATATGTATCTTTGTTACCTGTTACAACGCTGTACCTTCATTCTCTCCCAGCATACGCCACACCTTTTAGGTTGACAAAAGCAGAGAGATACCGGAGCTGCTCTCTTTAATATTCCCAAAAAAGCTCACTCAAACCTCCTACCACAAGCAAATCCTAAGAACCAAGAATTTGACCTCCCTTTCCTTTACAACCCGACTTTCCGCCTCCAGCTACCAGAGAGGACTGGGGGTGGGGGAGAGAGTAGCTGGAACTGACACAGAACGCACGACTCGGTCGGTCGTCTCCTAGCCTGGCCCACCCTAAACTTCACCTTGGCTCGGCGAGAGGCAGGAAGGCACCAGGAATTCCTAGGAAATGGTCTCACCCCTATCAGAGAACATTCTTAACTTCCTCGAGGCCACCATTTCCCTGGGGTATTATCACACACTCCCCCCCGGACATATTACCTAAGAGATTACTTAAAAGAAAAGCACAAACACACACAAAGAGAAACACACCGCTTGAAGCGGGCAGCTCTGGCTCGGCGTGTGCGGAGAAGCTCGTAGACCACGCGGAGCCAAGTTGCCACCGCGATCGCACCCACGGTGCAGAAGGCGGCCCGGGCGGCTGGAAACCCAGCGCGCGGGGCTCCAGCCCCACGCCCTACGCCCCGCGCCCCGGCCTCACGGCAGGAAGCTCGGCGCGGCGGCGCTGCCTCTCCTTAAGAGCTCGGGCCGCGGCCGGAGCGATAAGGTGGNGTCCTGGGTTCTGAGCCAGTCCGAGTCAAGCAGGCTACTGGTCATTCAGGGTGGTCACCTGACCACCAGAAAGTCTCATTGCAAAGCAGCAGCAGACAGAATCATGTGCTGAGGGGGAGGAGAGGGGGAAAGATGCAAGTTCTGATCTCCCAGTCCATCACGGGTCTTCATGTAGGGGAAGGGCAGTGTATTTGGGCTCAGGGTCTGAGTCAGGAGTTGGGCTGAGGTTTGAGCCATTCTCCTGGGCCAGGCACCTCCTCTGGGTACCAGCTGTCTCCCTGCAGCATCCTTAGGCAGGAGGACGTGGGAAGGGAGAGAGGAGACCTCTTGGTTTGTGTATCCAGGGCACGATCTCATGTCCAGGGGTTCAGGAATCTCCATCCCCAGGGAATCATCTCCCTATCTTGCTTCAGACCCACCCGTCACTCATGAGTGTTGTGACTCTGGGCAAGTTACTCAGTGTCTCTAAATTTCAGTCTCCTGAACCATAAAATACGGGTCACAGCCCCTACTCTGCCCGCCCAACAGTGCACTCCGAGAAATAATATTCTTTTCACAAGCTCTACAATCAATGTAAAGAAGTATGTTCTGTCCTGTTTGTAGCCTCCTAGGTGCCCCTTCTGGAGACATTGCTTTTACTTCCAGACACTTAATACTTGATCACTTATGTAGGTAGCACTTACGAAGTATCTTATCATTTTTCTTCACGCTCAGTATTTACTAATTTTAGAATGTAATACAAATAAGCAGGACCTATTAATATTTCCACATCACAGACCAGGGAACTGAGAAACAAAGTGTAAGTAATCAACCTTCCTAGGTACCTGGGACTTTCAAATGGGATATGACTTCAGGCCCTCTGGCCCCAGCACCTATACTCTCAGTATGTTGTGCTGACTTTGTATTGCCTCATCTAAAGTGATTTTTCCCATGCAATCAGCCTGTTGGGTATTTTAAGTGCACACTAAAATGTAAGGTCCATCTTCGTAAGCCCTACTGTGATTCAGGGGGCTCCCTGGGACAGTTAATGATAAGATCTAAAGTGTGTCCTGGAAACAAGTTAAGACGTTTGCCAGGAAGATGTCAACAAACTCTCACCGTGAATGAATTTCCCAGGACCATGTTTCAAGCAAATAAAGAAAAAAAGACAGTGGATTCAAAGCAAGGATACATACAGGGATTGAATAAGTACCCTGGGTATGAAGACTATATATTGGCATTCAACAGCCCTAAATGAGCACGTAGTTCCAAAGGGTTGAGTCTCAAATATCCATCACCTCATAGAAGCCACTCCATTGAAGTCACTGTGGGAATTTCATTGTGAAATTGATCAAGACTAATGACTGTCTCTTACTCATGTACCATGTTGAGAGACAAACTATAAAAATGTTAAGTTATAGTTTCTTTATTGAGATATAATTAACATTCCATAAATCCACACTTCTTAAAACTGTACTATCTGGTGGCTTTCTATCTTGAGGTTTTGCAGCCAACACCCCTAATTCCAGTACATTTTCATCATCCCCAAAAGAAACCCTGTAGTATCAGTCATTCTTGCTGTCTCTACCCCTTTCACCTCAGCTCTGGTCCTGTCTCTATGGGTCTTCCTACACTGGATGTTTCATACATTATGTGTGGCTGAATAATATTGTATGGATATAACACATTTTGTTTTCCCATGTATCAGGTGATGGACAGTTGGATTGTTCCCACTTTTTGACTATTACAAGTAGGGATACTATAACACTCACGTACAGGCTTTTGCATGAACATATGCTTTTATTTCTCCTGGAAACATACCTAGGAGTGGAATTTCTGGGGCATTTGGTATTTCTTGTGTTTAACTTTTTGAGCAACTGCCGAACTATTTTCTTTTTTATATTTGTACCAGCAATGTTTGAAGGTACCCATTTACCCACATTATTTCCAACACTTAAAAAAAACAAAACCGTATCCATACTAATGGGTATGAAGTGGTATCTCACAGTACTTCCAGTTTGTGTAATTTTGACTGATAACTTTGAGCTGTTTTCCTGTGATTATTGACGATCTGTGTCTCTTCTGTCGAGGAGTATCTGGGCACACTCTTTCATTTTCCAGATTTGGTTGGCAGTTTTTTTTTTTGTTGCATGTGGGCTTTCTCGAGTTGCAGAGCACGCCGGGGCTACTCTCCCGTTGTGGAGGGTGGGCTTTTCATTGTGGCTTCTCTTGTTGCCCAGCACAGGGGTCTCGGGCTTCAGAGGTTGTGGCACGTGGGCTCAGTAGTTGTGATCCCCTGGCTCTAGGGCACAGGCTTAAGAGTTGTGGTGCACGGGCTTAGTTGCCCCGCAGCACGTGGGATCTCCCTGGATCAGGNGGGTGGGCTTTTCATTGTGGCTTCTCTTGTTGCCCAGCACAGGGGTCTCGGGCTTCAGAGGTTGTGGCACGTGGGCTCAGTAGTTGTGATCCCCTGGCTCTAGGGCACAGGCTTAAGAGTTGTGGTGCACGGGCTTAGTTGCCCCGCAGCACGTGGGATCTCCCTGGATCAGGGATCGAACTCATGTACCCTGCATGGGCAGGCGGATTCTTTACCATTGTGCCGCCAGGGAAGCTTGACATTTTATTGCTGAATAGCCAGTGTTCTTTACATAGTATGAGTACTAGACTTTAACAGACAGGATTTGCAAATATTTTCTTTCACTCTGAAGGCTGTATTATATTTTCCTTGACGGTGTTCTTTGAAACACAAAGGATTTTAATTTTTATAAAGTCCTATTTATTTTTCCTTTTGTTGTTTGTGCGTCTGCTATCATATTTGTTCATAGCCAAATCCAAGAATGAAGACTTATCCCCCCTTTTCTTCAGAAATTGGTACAGTTTAGCCCTTACATTTAAGTCTTTGATCCATTCGTAATTCAAAGTCTATTCTGTCTGATGTTGGCATAGACGCTCTTGCTCTCTTTTGTTTACTATCTGGGTTTTCTCGTTGAGTTTTTTTTTCTTTTTTCCGTCCTTTAACTTTCAAACTGTCTGTGTCTTTGAATCTTAAGTGAGTCTCTTATAGACAGCATATAGTTGGATTATATGTTCTTTCCTATTCTGCCAATTTCTATATTTTGATTGGAGAGGTTAATCCATTTACAACTACTAAGAAAAGGCTTAGCATTTCTGCTATTGTGCTATTTGCTTTCTATATGCCCAAAGCATTCTTACCTTCATTTCCTGCATTCCTGTCCTTTTTGTGTGTTTAGCTGATTCCTTACAGTTAAATATTTAAATTACTTTCTCACTTCCCTGTGCGTATATTTCACAGCAATTTTGTGTTTACCACGGGGATTACCTTTAACATCCTAAAATGAAAACACCCTAACTTGAACTTATTTTTTTAAATGATTATTTATTTATTTTGCCCATTCTGGGACTTAGTTACGGCATGCAGGATATTTAGTTTCAGCATTCAAACTCTCAGTTGCAGCATGTGGGATCCAGTTTCCCAACCAGGGATCAACCCCCCTCCTTGCACTGGGAGTGAGGGGTCTTAAGTCTTAACCACTAGACTAATAGGGAAGTTCCAAAGCACCTAAGTTGACTCTAGACCAGGTTAATCTCAATAACATCCAAGTTCATGAAAGATCATCCCACCATCTCAATGCAAAAGAGACCTTCTCTAAGACACACTATAATGAAATTGTAGGAAATCAAAGGATAAAGAATTCTAAGGCAGGTGAGAAAAAATTTTAACCTACAAAAGAACCCTCGTTAGACTATCAGATTTCTCAGCAGAAACCCTATAGGCCAGGGGAGAGTAAAATGACATATTCAACATGTTGAAAGAAAAAAATATGCCAACCAAAAATACTCTATCATCAAAGTAATCCTTCAGATATGAAGGAGACATATTTTTCTAGGCAGACAAAAACTGAGGGAGTTCGTCACCATTAGACCTGCCTGGAAAGAAACGTTGAGTTCTTCAAGCTGAAATGAAAAGACAGTTAATCAGCAATACGAAAAAGTATGAAAGTATATAACATACTGGTAAAGGTAAATATACGATCAGACTTCGAAAATTCTAAATCTGTAATGCTGCTGCTGCTACTGCTAAGTCGCTTCAGTCGTGTCTGACTCTGTGTGACCCCAGAGGCAGCAGCCCACCAGGCTCCCCTGTCCCTGGGATTCTCCAGGCAAGAACA
>SJYA01012008.1:0-11860 GCA_006410615.1 Neotragus moschatus
GATCTACAAGTACTTATGGAAGACACCCTTCACAGCCAAACAGGAGGTCTTCTAGCAGATGTCCATCACATGTCCTTCTTCTTTTTTTCCTCCTAAAAGAAGTAAAAATGATATTTTCATAGTTTTTTTTTTTTGTAAATCAAAACCCTCAATTCCAGGCATGCAATATACTACTATGATGACAATATTTCTTTGACACGGAGCAATTGAATAAATCTTCTAAAAAAGATAACATTTGCCACTACCTTTTTGTCAAGATGTATAATAAAGAAACCTGTGCTAAATTGTATACTTTAGATCATCCACTTTTATATATACAAAATGTATATTCTGTATATGTACNTTTTTTTTTTTTTTTTTGTAAATCAAAACCCTCAGTTCCAGGAACGCAATATACTATTATGATGCCAATATTTCTTTGACACGGAGCAATTGAATAAATCTTCTAAACATGATAACATTTGCCACTACCTTTTTGTCAAGACGTATAATAAAGAAACCTGTGCTAAACTGTATACTTTAGATCATCCACTTTTATATATACAAAATGTATATTCTGTATATGTGCCCGTGGATCAATGAAGAAAGATAACACATACATACGGCATTTGCACTTACTTTGTCAACTGCTTTGACAAGTAAAGCTATGAGTTAGCTTAAAATTCCTCTCCAGAAAAAGTTTGTGGAGAGTGAAGAAGTGCTATAAGACAGTGACATTCTGGAGCCATTTCTATTGCACATAGGAGCCTAGGTAAAATTTATTTCCCAAACAGACTTGTCTCCTCTCAAAATCACTATGGAGTAAAAGATTCTAAAACATGTCTTTGATATTTGTAAAATTATTGTATTATTTGGTTAAAACCCCCAGCTGTAATACAGAAACTAACTTATAAATAAGAATTTATGAAATTCTAGACAGTTACAAACATTTACGAGCCTCTAAGTTGGAAATAGAGAAGGCAGTGGCAATCCACTCCAGTACTCTTGCCTGGAAAATCCCATGGATGGAGGAGCCTGGTAGGCTGCAGTCCATGCTAAGGGTCGGACACGACTCAGCAACTTCCCTTTCACCTTTCACTTTCATGCTTTGGAGAAGGAAATGGCAACCCACTCTAGTGTTCTTGCCTAGAGAATCCCAGGGACAGGGGAGCCTGGTGGGCTGCCGCCTATGGATTGCACAGAGTCGGACACGACTGAAGTGACTTAGCAGCAAGCTGGAAATATTCTTCACTTTCATCAATTTGCATTGTGTCATGCAAAAAAACCCTACTTCCACCAAATATCATTTGGACAACAGTGTCTTAAAGAAAAAAACTAATCTAGGCAGTCTTAATATTTTTCCAGCATAAAGCAAATAACTGTAACATTTTTTTCTGTTAAACTTTATTGTTATTACATTTTATTTCTTGACCTCATTCTGAGTTTGAATGACAGGAGTCTGTTGAGCCTCTAGCCTATGGTCCACACTAAACTCCCTAACTATAAGTACCTGTGGAAGTATAACTATAGTTATTACCAATTATCCGCTTATTCTTGCTCCTCACACATACAATATACAAAGAATAAAACAAAGGCAAGAAGTAGAAAACTGTCAAGAAGGGAACTCAGGTGAAAAGGTGAAACAGTGCCAGAAGTTCAGCGGTCTCTGGACACACATGGTCTTGTAAAGGAAAGACAGAATCGTTCAGGAACTAAAGTTTTTGTTTATTCTGTAAGTTGTATCTGACTCTTTTGCAACTCTGTGGACTGTAGCCTGCCAGGCTCCTCTGTTCATGGAATTTTCCAGGCTAGAATACTAGAGTAGGTTGCCATTTTCTTCCCTGGAAACTAGAGTAGCAGACTTTATTTGAGACGTAAGAACCAATATCTGTGAGTGCAAAGGTAGCCAATTCATCTCCAGGGGACAAGATAGACAAGGTTCACTTGCTATAAGAAGTTGGTATTGTTGAAGGAGGCTTTGGCTTTTCAACTAACTGGTTGTTAAAATCAGCAAACCACTCAGTCTTTGAGGTTCAGCTTCTTCATCTGTAGAATGCACTCTGGTGAAATATTTTGAGTTCCCAGAAAATATAAAATTCAATTGCAGTAGTATAGGATAGAGAAGTTCAAAGAGTAGGCATTAGAAGCAGAAATTCTGCTTTCCTGCTTCCTCTTCAACATTGCTTGGATGTGGTATCATTTATCTATCTATCTATGGGTCTATTAGATATAATTTTATGAACACATATGCATATACATTGCTTCACTAAAATTTTATTTACAATATGTGTCTTAACATTCATAAAGGATTCTGGTCAGTGGTTTTCTTTTCCTGTGATTTTTTTCTTTTTTTTGGTTTTGATATCACTGTATTAGGCACTATATATGAGTGGAGAGTTACCCCCTCCTTTTTTAATTTTCTAGAAAAGTCTGTACAGATTTGGTATTATTTCTTCACTCAGTGTTTCTTAAAATTCTCACAAAAGCTATCTGTCCTTGATGCTTACTTTAAGGGAACGATTTTAATTATAAATTCAATTCCTTTGATAAATAGAGTTCCACTCAATTTTGTATTTCTCCTTGAGTAAGTTTGGTAATTTATTTTTTTCATGTAATTGTTCAATTTTACTACGTTATCAAGCATACTGTCACAAAATTAATCTTATCTTTTCATTCTTTTAATGTTAAAAATTTTTATAGTGATATCCTTTCTTTATTGGATATTTTAATAACCTTCCAATATTCTTGCCTGGAAACTCCCATAAACAAAGGAGCCTGGTGGGCTGCAGTCCATGGGGTCACTGCGGGTCGGACACAACTGAACGACTTCACTCTGACTTTTCACCTTCATGCATTGGAGAAGGAAATGACAACCCACTCCAGTGTTCTTGCCTGGAGAATCCCAGGGACAAGGGAGCCTGGTGGGCTGCAGTTTATGGGGGCGCACAGAGTCGGACACGACTGAAGCGACTCAGCAGCAGCAGCATCTTCTCTTGTTCTCCTAATCTCTCTAAATAGAAATTTTCAATTTATAATGATNAGGAAATGACAACCCACTCCAGTGTTCTTGCCTGGAGAATCCCAGGGACAAGGGAGCCTGGTGGGCTGCAGTTTATGGGGGCGCACAGAGTCGGACACGACTGAAGCGACTCAGCAGCAGCAGCATCTTCTCTTGTTCTCCTAATCTCTCTAAATAGAAATTTTCAATTTATAATGATCTTCTTAAAGGACAAGATTTGTATTTTGTTGACGATTTGTTTGGCTATTATCTATTTTATTATTTCTATTGTTTTAGATTTATTATGTTTTCTGCTTACTTTAATTTGAAGTTATTTCTCTAGTTTCTTAAAGTAAAATCTGAGTCACAGATTTTGTATTTCTTTTTTTAATAAAGAGTTTATTACTATAACATTCTCTATATATTCTGCTTTAGCTATATCTCAGAAGTTCCATATGTTGTATTTTCATTTTAAGTTAAAAAGTTATAATTTTCCTTTTGATTTTGTTTTACCTGATGTATTATTCAGAAATGTGTTATTTAGTTTCAAAGTGTTTGGAGATGTTTTTCAGATATCTTTCTTTTAGTACCATACAAATTAATTTTAATGAGGTCATAAAACATGTTTTAAATCATTGAATTCTTAGAAATATATCGGTGCCTGATGAAATGGCTGACAACATGATCTATACAGTCGGTTTGCTTCCATATCTGCAGGTTCAGCATCTGCTGACTGAACCAACTTCAGAAAAAAAATTTTCAAGAAACTTTGAATTGTCCAGTATTTGCCATACATTTATAACTATTTACATGGCATTTACACTGTATTTACAACTCTTCATACTGCATCCATATTTACAAACAATTGCATCTATTATTACAAATAATCTATAAATTATTTAAAATATATCGAAGGAGATGTGTAGATTTCATGCAAACACGACAGTATTTTATATAAGGGAACTGAGCATTCACTGATACCGAGGGAAGATTGTACTGGGAAGTGTTCTCTGTTCACTTAGATTATGTATTCTGACTTTGTGTGGAGTGTTCTAGAAATGTCAATCAGATCAAGTTTATTGATAGTTTTGCTTTGTTTAAGTCTTCTCAGTCCTCACTGATTTTCTGTCTAACTTTTCTATCAATTATTGGGAGCAGGATGTTGACATCTTCAACTGAAATTGTGGACCTGTCTCTCTCTCCTTTCTAAAGCTCTGCAATCGGATGCATGGTTTAAGTTACTGTGTCATCTTGTTGATTAGACATCTGAGAGCAATCAGACAAAGTGAACAAAAGCCTATTATCTCAATTGCCCTTGAATCAAGTTGGGCATATTTAAAAGGAAATTGTTTTTCTGTTTAAGACACTGATGAGTTTATGTAGGGAAAGTAGAGAATTGAAGGATAAAAGATGGAGAAACAATTTAAGATTGTGGCAGGGAAGCTCAGAGGGCATATGGGAGAGTCATCTATTGGGCAGGGCTTGCTAAGAAAGGGGATCAAGAGGGTACTCGGTGGGAGGTGATCGAAATGGTACCTTGCAGAGTGGAAATGTCTAAGATGGGACTGGAGTTTTCTGTGGGATGTCTGGCATACATCTTTCCTATAAGCGACCTACAAAACCTTCATTAAAGTGTGTTTTTATATTAACACTCTCTATTTGAACAGTTTTTTGCTCAGTTCAGAACAGTCCTGCGTTTTAAGTTTGAGTCAGTGCGGAAGTCCACAGATGGCCACATTCAAGAAGTCTGGGTCAGTGTGCCCACTGGAATGGGAGGTGCCTGAGAGTCTGTGGGAATTTAGGAAGCTTTGGTCATTTTTAAACCATGGAATTTGGAGCTGAAGGTATTCTTACATGCTCTAGCTGGAGGAAAAAATTACAGCAAAAGAAGGGCTTTTTAATCACTAAATACACTAGATTCACTCTTTTCATAAGTGATTACAAAGTGAAGTCACTCAGTCATATCGGCTCTTTGCAACCCTATGGACTGTAGCCTACCAGGATTCTCTGTCAGTGGGGTTTTCCAGGCAAGAGTACTGGAGTGAGCTGCCATTTCCTTCTCCAGGGGATCTTCCTGGCCCAGGGATTGAACCCAGGTCTCCCGCATTGCAGGCAGACGCTCCACCCTCTGGGCCACCAGCGAAGCCCTATGTGATTACAAGGGAAGTCCTAAATTTAAAAATCCTAAAAATTTTACTGTTTCTTATATTTACTAAGGAAATCTCAACGGGGAGGCATATCATTATACCTTTGAATGATTTGCCATTTGTCTATGATCAGATATTTTCTGATTAGGGTTTGAGAGCCACAGTATATAGGCTTACACATTTATTAACATCAGAGGTTCCACACATATGCTTATAATGAGTCATGGGGTCATTGGAAGGAAATTTACTTTCAGCTGAGGAAAGCCTTAGAGCCTTTACTTACATGGTTTGAGTTTTGTTTACAGTTTTCCATATGCCCAGACTTTAACAATCTGTCACACAGATTAAAAAAAAAAAAATCATTTCCAATCATCCAAGTTTGTTTCAGCATAGAGAATATATAGTCAGAAATGTTTGAAGATAATTAAAATGAAAACCAGCAGTTTGGAGCATACTGAGTATGAATTAAATTAGGCTATCTGCTTTAAGTGGGATTTTTTTGAGAAACAGATGGGCACTTTTATATAAAAAAAATAAGTCAACAGCATTCACTAATCTGCAGGGTCTTGGAGTCATTCAGTCCAAATTCGGAGGTGCTGCCACAGGTAAACAAGAGTGGGTGCGCTGCCAGCAGCGAAATGACCCCTTAGATGGAACGTTCTCAGAATAGATAATGAAAAGTGAGTAATAGTTTCTAATAAATTAAGTTAGAGACATCTTCAGTTCAGTTCAAAATTCTAAATCCAACCCCTATTCAACCTGTAGACTTGCGGGCTGGTTCTGCACAACAGAACTTTATTATATTTGAAATTTACAAAGAAGTTTAGAATCAGAGCAGACAAAAGTCTGCACTTCTCCTGGAATTTGGTTTATAAGAATGGTCAATGCACTGGTTTCACCTTTGCACAATGTGACCTCAGCATGTGCCTGCAGGGCCATTATTTCGCTTCTCTGAGCAGGACTGGTTCTCCATCCAGAAGACAGAGATGACAACGGCCTCTCCTGATAAGGTTCCTTTAAGAGGTAAGCAAATGGCACACGCGGAAAAAGCTCAGAACCAGTCACTGCTCTGTGCCTGATGAATGCCAAACTCATTGTGAGCACATTCTCTTATCAAAGGCAGCACATTTGGCAGCTTTCGTCCTGGCGGTGTGGCACACTAGACCTTGGGGAATGTGTGTTTTAATGGCTTTCATAAATATGTAAGTAAAGGCCTTCATTCACACCTTCACTTTCTAAAAGCACTCAAAAACTTTAAGCGTTGGGGAAAATGGTTCTGTGTCATTAGTGAAGTGAAGTGAAGCGAAAGTTGCTCAGTCGTGTCCGACTTTTTGCGACCCCGTGGACTGTACAGTCCATGGAATTCTCCAGGCCAGAATACTGGAGGGGGTAGCCTTTCCCTTCTCCAGGGGATCTTCCCAACCCAGGGATCGAACCCAGGTCTCCCACATTGCAGGCAGATTCTTTACCAGCTGAGCCACAAGGGAAGTAAATATGTCCTTAGTAAATATGGGCAAAAGGCTTAATCAGGACTCGGTTTAATGTTTCGGGCAGAAGATGACCATTACCTTAAGGCGTCCACCTCCATTATCATGTGAGTGCTGAAAATTTTTGTTATGAAGTATTTACAGGATGGAAATTCAGGGACATGCAGTTTCCTCCTTCTGACTAATCATGATACTGAAATGAATGCATGATTTGCTTTACTTTGTAATCTTAATGAACTTGTTAAGAACATCTCATTTAAGAGACTGTATTCCTACCACAGAGATCAAGTAAAGGCGCCTGACTTTGAAATACAGCAAAATTGTGCCATCAGGCAATAAATGAGGTCCCACAAATTGAATCTGTACAAAGGCAGACTGTGTTTTTGGGAAATTAAGAAAAAGAAGATACTTTCTGTTAGTATATAGTATTGCAAAAAGCGCCAAAGCAAAGGTGGTGAAACATATAGCAGCCACTAAACTTTCTCTGAAACGAGAAAATCCAAAATATCAGACACCAGTCACTTTCTTATCAAGTCCCCGAAATCAAGAGCTTGAACCCAATCACACTTGACAAACTGAGGCCAATAGGAGGACAGAGGCTGTTGATGTTTTCTAGCACTGGAATTTGCTGTCTGTTTAATGCACCTCTTTTTGCCAGCCCACCTGCAGTGGTGACCTTGTACCAGCTCCCAGTGAGATGCGGACCTCTCTGTTAGGAAGATGCTTGCTTTCCTCTGACTCAGTTAAATGGTAAACTACCATTTTCATATCATGTTGAGTTGTCAGTGTAATCAAAAATTCATCTAACTCAGCTCTGGGTTGATAGTCATGCTCCCAGGCCTGCCAGCCCTTGGGAAGAAGGAAGCCTGGAAGTCACTAGTCCTCAGACCTCCTGGGAGGGTAACCATGGTCTTCATAGAGCATAATTCTTCCCTAGGATGACCCTGGGGTTGCCACCTGGTGGTAATTCTTCCCTTCTGCAAGCCCAGGCCCATGTTTCATTCTATGGGGTTCAGTGGCCCAGAGTGTAGCCTGGACTGGACTTTTGGACATCTTATCAGCCAAAGACAGTTCAGCGTGAACAGTCAGATTCCCACGTTCTTATTATCTGCACAATGCTGAGGCAGGTGCTACAGGAGGGCAGAGCACTAGCCAATATCTAGAGGGCGGGAGTAGTGTGTATGTGCTCAGTCATATCCAACTCTTCGTGACCCCATGGACTGTAGTCAGCCAGACTCCTCTGTCCACGGGATTCTCCAGGCAAAAACACTGGTGTGGGCTGCCATTCCCTTCTCCAGGGGATCCTCCCAACCCAGGGATTGAACCTGGGCCTCCTGCATTTCAGGCAGATTCTCTACCATCTGAGCCACCAGGGAAGAGTAAGAATTTCATTTTTCTATCTTTCCCACTGGATGTTATTTGTTTAAGGCCAGTGACTGTCTCCTTGGTCCACTGTCACATTCCAGCACCCAAAGAGCACCTGGCACAAAGAACAAGCTCAAAAAATAATATCCGTGTTCAAATAAATCACTGGATAAATAAACAAGTGATTTGAGCACAGGCTGGTGGAGCGCATGGTAAAGAACGCACCTGCCAATGCAGGAGACATAAGAGGTGCAGGTTCACTCCCTGGGTTGGGAAGATCCCCTGGAGGAGGGCAGGGCGACCGCTCCAGTGTTCTTGCCTGGAGAATCCCATGGGCAGAGGAATCTGGCAGGCTACAGACCACAGGGTTGCAAAGAGTTGAACATGACTGAAGCGACTTAGCGTGCACCCACAATGATGACCCCAGTGCTCAGCATGGCCCCAGATGACAGTGCTTTCAGGATCCAAAGGTAATTAAGACAGAAGTAATTCTCCCGATTACACTGTCTGAGCTTAGATTCTTCATGACTTTATTGAATGCTCATTTTCATACTGATATTCAACCCACTGAAAATGGACTCAGTGTTTTTTAGAACATTTCAGTAAGCAAGCAGTCACCATCCCAGTTCAGTTTTAGTACACCACTTCCTTCAACCCCCCAAAATCCTTGTGCCTGTTTTGCAGCTAATGCCCACTCCCAGCCTGCAGCCCAGGCCACCACAAATCTAGTTTGTTGTGCCTTTCCTAGAAATTTCATATGAATGAAATCATACAAAAGTGGTTTTTGCCTCTTGCTTCCTGGACTTAGCATAATCTTCTCAAGGCTCATCTATGCTGCTGAGAGATCACTAGAAATCCAATTATCAGTGTTATTTTATGACTCGTGCTCATAGTACCATATGTAGAGATCCCTGCCTGTCTGAAGATAACATCAATTTTACCCTCTTTTAGAAGTCAGAGAATTCTGATGAGTTATGTTCTTGTTAGTTATCAGTTTCCATTCACCTTTTGTCTTTTCTCTCATCTATCATTTTCGCCCCCCCCTGAAAAATTTTTGTTGAGTTTTTGCAACCCAGAAATAATGGGCATGTCTATAAACAGAGGGAGCAAACTATCTTCCCTGTCTGTTTTCTTGCTTTATCTGTTTGCTATGGTAAGAAATTTCCTCAGCACGATAGCCTCCATGTATCAGAGCCAAGCTTCCCCCGGGGCCATGGAAGAGAAAGGGACACTGGTCAGTTGAACTACATGAAACACGTGTGGTGTATATTTTTAAATTTTTCCAGTTTTATTGAGGCATACTTGACAAGTAAAAATTATATAGATTTAAGGTGTACAACATGATATTTTGATGTTCGTGTACATTGTGAAACGATTACACCGCAATCAAGCTAGTCAACATACCCATCACCTCACATATTTTAATTTTCTGTGTGATGGCAATAACACTAAAGATCTCTTGGCAAACTTCAAGTATAAAATACAGTGTTATTACCTATACTTGTCAGGCTCTATGTTTGGTCTCCAGAACTTATTCATCTCACAAAATCAATTTTCGCCATCTTGCTGCCCCAGCAACAATTATTCTACTTTCCTCTTTCTTGCTTTAGATTTTATTTTTTTTAAGATTCCACATGTAAGTATAATCATGCTTGATTTGCCTTTCAGTTTCTGGATTATTTCATTTAGCATCATATCCTCAGGTTCAGATATGGAAACAAGTGTCCACTGATGGATGAGGAGATACACATATGGTGCATATACAATGAATTTAAAACACAGCAAGAATCGAGAAGAAAAAAGAAGCAAGGTGGAAGGGAGTAGGATGTAAATATGGTGTCAGGAGTTGAGCTGAGTTGGGGGAGAGAGATTAAGACTGTAAGGTGTGGGAGGAGCTGGTTCCAGCCGGAAGCCCAAAATGAAAGAATCACGCCTTTACTGCAATTAAAGCAAGCGTGCAAAACTGGAGAAAGTGCTGACTTGCCATGTCCCATGTGCCCCAGGCAAAAGCACACCAATCTTGGGTCAGGGAGTCGGTGCAGACAAGAGGGTCATTAACTTTGAGGAATCCCTGAACAGAGCCTCTGGCAGTTTTATGGGCTCTGAGATCCAAGCAAGGGCACAGAGTTGAAAAGTACAAGGTGCTGACTCAGACCGAGGAGAGCGTTTCAAGATTTCTTGCTTCTCTCCTTCATAAGGAGGTCTCAGCAGAGAGGCCGGAAGAGGACTTCCCAAGGCTGCAGATAAAGAAAGAGAGTGAAGAGCAAAACTTCCCGGGCTCACCAATAACCGGTTCAACAACTGCGGCTTTTGTCTGAGGGTCTCAGACAGCAGACACTTGGAGTCAGATGGATTCTACTGTTATTAGGAAATGGCCAAATTAAGGACGGTACAGCTCTCAATTTGAGGTGAGAATAGCAGTGCCATATACAGAGATACAATCAATTTAGGTGGTTCAACCATTCTTCCCCACTGAATTCCAGCGTGACCCTAACATGTCTTACAAGCTACTGGCTTATATTTTTGCTGCTGTTTTTATTTTTTAAAGCAGAATGGAATGCTTCATCATCTCAAGATCTTGGAAGAAAAACTACCATTGCCCTTGTTTATGAATAACACTCACAAGATTTTGTCAAATTACTCGAAAAGGAATTAAGAAGTTCATAAAAATAAGCTTGAAAGTGAAAATGTTAGTCACTCAGTCATGTCCAACTCTGCATCCCCGTGGACTGTGGCCCGCCAGGCTCCTCTGTCCATGGAATTCTCCAGGCAAGAACACTGGAGTGGGTAGCCATTCCCTTCTCCGGCGGATCTTCCCAACCCCAGGGTGGAACCCGAGTCTTCTGCATTGCAGGCAGTCTTTACCGTCTGAGTCACCAAAATAAGCTTGGGTTTATATTAACACTGTGAAGTTAAAATTAAAACCAGAAAATAGATATTATTAAACATCTGTCTACATAAACAATTCAAAAAATTAGATGTTTTTTAATACAGAATGAAGAGGAAATTTTTTAAACTACCTCTATATGCATTTGCTAATTAAAATTCTGCTTTGTTAAGCTTTAAAAAATGACATCATTTTTATTCAGGTAGAGAAAACTCTGAGTGACAAGGAATAAAATAGGTGCCACTCAAATAAATGTTCAAAGCAATGGGGACATGTGTCATTTTATAAATGTATTTATTTCAATCTTTTCAAAGTAAATTTTAAATTTTCATAGACTGTGGAGGAAATTAGCATATATATGGAAATGCATGAATATATGATTTACTTGGGTCCTTACATTCATTAGTCTTGCTTCCACAGGAGAAATGAGACAGAGTCCACATAAGACCTTTCACAATTAGCACATCTATCTTCAAACCTGAATATCTTTCATACTTTCTTGTGTGTCTTCTAGTATATATATATATATATATAATAAATTACTCTTCCCAGAGTATTACAACCTTAGGTATAGTAATTATAGTGAAACAAATTGCAGTGGTCATTTAGTAAAATGATGAATTGGTCAGAACCCATGAGAGGCAGAAAACTTAACATTAAGACATGATGAATGAGTGAGTGATGTTAAGACTGTCTGTAGATGTAACTTGAGGAGAACCCAAAGCAACAAATCTTCATGGCGGAATTGAAGATACATATAAGTGGAAGGGAGATGCATTTCAATTCTAATATATCATGCCAAGTATACTTCACTATATGCTCTAAAAATAGCACCCTTACTATAAATAAATTGTATACTTAAAAAAAATCTTATCCTTTATCGTTTTATCCCAGGCAATTACTTTTCACTTCTATGGCAAAGTAATATTCCTTGAACTCATGCTTTATTTCTCTACCATCCTTAAAGTTTTTAAATTAAGTATATTCCTCCCCACCC
>SJYA01012010.1:0-12129 GCA_006410615.1 Neotragus moschatus
TAAACTGAACTGAACTGAACTGAATCTCTAACAATGTATTTTAACCCAGGATATCCAATATATGATGGTTTCAAGATGTATTAACCACGAAGCATGTGAAGTTTGTTTTTTGTACTCAGTCTTTGAAATCTGGCATTTTACCTTTGTGGGCACCTCAGTTTGGAGTGGCCACATTTCAAGTGCTCCATAGCTCTCGACAGTTTGTGGCTATTGCATGAACGTCTCTGGACTTCATGCACTCGGAGGGCAGGAATAATTTTCTAGAGTCCACAGACGGACTGGATGTGGGAGCTGGAGGCAATCTCAAGGCCACCTGGGCTAACGCCTTTGCTCTGCAGGTGCGGAAACAGCCTCAGCTCACGAGGGGAGGAACTCACCCCGAATCACAGTGAGTAGAGGATCTAACCAGGCCAAAGGTCTGTCTTGCAAACAAGACCCTACTGATCCTCTGTGTCTCAGCCTGTGTGGTCCCCTCTGGGCAGGAAGACTCTGTCCCCTTGTCCACTGTGGATCCTGGAGGGAGGCGAGTGGTGGTAACTTAGGGTCCACTCATGGTCTCTGTTTAGCCACTGGGTAGAGTCCAGTGCTCAGTGTTCACACTCAGGCCAGAGCCTCCATTCACCCCGCATCTTCTCTAGTCCTGGGACGAGCTGTGACCCAGTAGAGAGAAAGACTAGGAGGAAGGAACCTTGGCACACAAGCCGCGTGTGAATGCCGATCATACAATTTTTGGCAGCAGAAGCCACTCTGGGAATCCTGAACACACTGATACTACAGTCATGAGGCAACTGTCCATCCGATCAGCCCGAGAGCTTGGTTCTCCATGTCGGCTGCACACCTCCAGCCATGGAGCCGCGCCTGAGATTACAGGAGTGTCGCCTCTACTTCCGAGACTCTGCATGCCATTGGTAACCTACTGAACCACGCTCTCCAAGCTCTGAACACTGGCCCTTTTTCAGGCCTGCCCAGACACCCCGTGCCCATCAGCTGAGCAGCAGGCCTTGCAAGGGGGCAGCTGTGCTGTGCCCACACCTGCTTATGCCAGTTGTGTTTGTTATTGTTAGTTCACAACTTAATTAAATAGAACAGAAATTGATGAGATAGAAATTCAAAAAGAAAGCATCTGATATTTACATGCAAACTAAAGTGACAGACTCAAAGGTGAGTCATTAAAAAAAAAAATGCTGTTGAATGAGGTAAGTGTGGATGAGATAACAAAATACTGGAAAGCCAATCAGAAACCTAGAAGGATTTTGTATTCAAATATGCTTTCAGTTCAGTTCAGTTCAGTTGCTCAGTTGTGTCCAACTCTTTGCGACCCCATGAATCGCAGCACGCCAGGCCTCCCTGTCCATCACGAACTCCCGGAGTTCACTCAGACTCACGCCCATCCAGTCAGTGACGCCATCCAGCCATCTCATCCTTTGTCGTCCCCTTCTTCTCCTGCCCCCAATCCCTCCCAGCATCAGAGTCTTTTCCAATGAGTCAACTCTTCGCATGAGGTGGCCAAAGTATTGGAGTTTCAGCTTCAACATCATTCCTTCCAAAGAAATCCCAGGGCTGATCTCCTTCAGAATGGACTGTTTGGATCTCCTTGCAGTCCAAGGGACTCTCAAGAGTCTTCTCCAATACCACAGTTCAAAAGCATCAATACTTCGGCGCTCAGCCTTCTTCACAGTCCAACTCTCATATCCATACATGACTACTGGAAAAACCATAGCCTTGACTAGACGGACATGTGTCTTTAAGTTCTTTACTTCAATAAATCCATTTTAGAAGTCTCCCAAGATGCTTTATTTATTGGTATGTGAAGGTTATGCAAGAAGAACAATGGGGGATGCCAACCACCAGACCCACATGCAAATAAAAAGCCTTGACCAACCTCAAGAAATTGGTGAAGAAATGGCCACATGTACTGTAAATTAAAACACTTAAGGTATTCATATATCTTCTGGTTTCCGATGCCTGCTTTAACTGGCCTTTGGAGTTGGCTAACTACGGGCTCTAGGCAACAGCTGACTGAGTCAAATTTTTGCCCTTTGGGCGAAGCCCATGATCCATAGCTGATCTCCACTGAACACTGTGGTTGGAGGTGTTTGAGGGCCTTGCATTTTAATATGAGGATCGTGTATTAGGGACCAGGTAACTCAGTTCTGTGAAGGAAGTCATGATTAACAACAGCAGGAAGCTGGTAGAATACCTGGAGAGGAGAGGGTCTCGGTGCTGACTCGGCGCTTTCCTGCAGGTGCAGGACCATGGTGGGGCGCTTGGGGGTGAGGGTGCAGGAGCCACAGAGAGGACATGGGCACAGTGGAGATGTCACCAGGTTTAGAGAAGGGTAGGAGAACAAAGGAGACACCTGGCTTCTTCCTCCCGCCTCCCTCCTGCCCTGAGCCAAATGTAGCCAGAAGCCCACTGGCAAGGAAGCCCAGGTAACGCAGCTTTGGGGTCAGTCCCCAGGAGGCAGAACAGAGCAGGAAAGAAGTGCATCTGAGGGATACAGGCCCAGGCCTGGCCCGGATGACCTGAAATCCAAAAAGGCCCCACTCAATGACTAGAGTGGAATTTCACTTTTAAGGCTGTTCATGAAAAAGTGCGTATTGGAGGCCGGAACAGGTCGAGACTGTCCTCCAGGTACCCTACAATTGTGCTGCATAAGTGACTGCCTGTGCCGAGGCTGGTCTTAAGGGCAGCTCTGAGGATAAAACAGGGATGGGGATTCCTTCAGACACAGACAGCAGACTTCACAGAAGAGGCGGGAAAAGGGTGCCCCAGGAAGGCCAAAGTCTTCAGTAGGCGGCAAGGCTGGGCTGCACCTCAGCCTTTTAATTTTTAAGATTTTTAAAGTTTGTTTTTCTTTTTAAAGGCTTTCAAAGTTTAATAGGCTTCTTGTTGATTCTAACCAAATCTAAAAAATGGCTAATTTAAATAGCACTACACTCTGTGCTGGCTACTGTCCAACTGCTGTCTTGAAGTCAGATGCTCTGGACCCGATGGGCAATGCGGTCGGGCTGCTTGAACAATGGTGCCGGGCCCCTCTCATTTCCCCCTCATGTTTTCAGTTTATGTGAGTCACTGCGGGGACTATAAAGATTAGGCGGCTAATGTTGAGGATGGTGGCGGGTCACAGCTGCAGCATCTGACTAGCATTTAAGGGACTTAGCTGCTGGCAGCCACCAGTTATGTGTCCTGGGGCAGGTCACTTCATCCCCCTTGGATCTCAGGGTCCTTGTCTGTAAAATAAGGGAGTTTGAACTGACGTTATGCATTTCAGAGTTATCCGTCTGACATCAGTTTCCATCACCAGGGCTTTTAAATGGAAGTGAAGAAGGAAAGGGACTTTAGGAAGAAAGTAGAGTCTAGGCAGGCCTTGGAAGAAGCTGAAAAAAAAAATCCCTCAGATGAGATTCCCCACCCCCATCATATGCTTTTTCCCTTAAAAGTAGAATGTTAAAGAATAAATCCTAGTTAATTGAGAGTTCTGGTTACTTGGGGTGCACTTAATCAAAGTTTTACTGCATTTTCAATTGCAGTGAGTTACACAGTGGTTTGCATACGCAGTTACTTCTTAAGTGACTTCTGTTCCCTGACCTCATATCTGTTTCATTAAAATTGAACACTTTGAAACGAAAAAGGGAGCATGGAGCAGAATGGTTCCACCTGGATACCGCTCTGGGGAAACAGCAGTCAAGGTGATAAAAAGCAGCATCCAACTATGCCCATACATTAGCCGCCCTGCCTGAGAGGCAGTAATTGTATTTTCAACCACACTTCACAGCGCTTTTCAACCTGGTGAGGCATTTCTAGGTTATTCTCACTCTGGGGCAGGTAACTTTGGTACAAAAATCTCCCCCACTACCCTCTTAGTACAGAGCAAAATTGAACTTCGGCTGGCTAAGCAATGGAGCAGATTATCTCAATACGCCCCCAATGCTTGCTTGGGTTTGGACAAAAATAAAGAGCCCTTGGATTCTCATGGCCACTTGGAGGCAGTGGTGTTTCCATGTCCCCTAGAGGTGGAGCAGCGGTTTCTGAAAACGAAGCAGTTTAGAGGCTATGTTCTCATTCTGACCAGAGGTCTGGGGGTCGAAGCAAGGGATGGCGGAGTGAGCTGGGAGGAGAGTCTGGGGCAGGGTCAACCAGTGGGGATCCCAGTCACTGATTACTCGGCGAAGGAAGGAATGAATGAATGACTGCTTCTTGCTGAGGTGTCCTCCTGCAGCCCACAGCTGAGGGGCAGATGGCTGGCTTCTACCAGACGGGGAAAAGCCCTGTGAGCTGACAAACAGCTGGAAACCCCTTATGCGGAACCCAGCAACCACAGAAGCCACAGTTCAATCAGGCGGGTGGGCTGCAGTCAAGGCACTCACCCAACATCTCCTCAAAGCTGCCCTTTCTTCTGGAAACTTCTGTCACTGTCCGATAGCACCTGCAGCTCTGCCTTTCCTGGGGACTCGGGTCCCTGGTTCCATGAATGTTCTCCTATCCCGTTATAGAAGTTCCCGAGCCGACTCATTGGGAAAGACTGATGCTGGGAAAGACTAAAGGCAGGAGGAGAAGGGGACGACAGAGGATGAGACGGTTGGATGGCATCACTGAATCAACGAACATGAGTTTGATCAAGTCCTGCAGATGGTGATGGACAGGGAAGCCTGGCGTGCTGCAGTCCATGGGGTCGCAAAGACTCGGACACGACTGAGCAACTGAACAACAGCAAGCTATGTGCTTACACTCTTTTCGTAGGAAAGAGCAGAAGGAGAACGTGGCCCCTGTGAACATCTGAGTGGAAAATTAGCAACAAGGAGGCATTTTGATTTAAGAGAGCATAGGGGAGCAAACAAAGGAGAAAGAGAGAGGAAACTGAACCGCAGACCTGATCTCTTACAGACAGGTCACAAGCTGAGTTGCGACTTTTTATGAGAGCTCTGAAATGCCAAGTTCTCTGATGGCAAATGCACTTCCCTGGCAGGGCACTGTGGCAGAAAGGAGGTGGGGCTTCCTGAGGACATCAGGGAGGCCACAGATTGCTTCCTGGGCTCTGGCATGCCTTTATCCTTATTTTTTTCCTTTAAAATAATTATCAGGATGTGACAATATTGGAGAGCCCCTTACCATGCCTCTTTGCCAGCTCCCTGTCCAATAGGCTGTTTGGGCGACGAGGGTACTACTTCAGTTGTTGAGATGGGACAGCTGACGAGAGGCTTCCTCCTGAAGTGGAAAGGCTAAATCTCAGTATGATCATGAAGCTTGTGAATCAGGGTTGCCTACTCAGCGACGGACGGTAAGACAGCTAGTAGGGCTTGTTCAGAATGAATCCTAAGGCTTCAACTGTAACAACCAGCAAGAGGTGCCTTCTTCTTTTCGACTGGACTTGAGCTAGAGGGGCTGTGGGGCTATCCCTCCTGCTGCCTTCTTGCCTCCTTGCAGACCTGAGAAGGTAGCCAGTTCATGTGGGGAGCAGAGCTAAAAGACAAAGAAACCCGTCTCCAGAGGTGGTTGGTTGGACCTGGGTGCAGGGGTATTTGAATCTGACCCTACCCAGAGGTCATTGCCAATACATATCCTGTTTCACTTAAGCCAGTTTGAGTTGGGTTTTTTCTCATTTGCATCTGAAAAGTTCTATCATACTCTGCCTCATCAATAAAATGGGATTAACAGCTGTCCTTGCTATAGGACTGCTGCCAGGAATAACTACATGCCTCTCAGTTACTTAGAATGAGTGCCTCTAAAATGCTTTATTAATGACCAGGCAGGTCCTAGCAGTAAATGAAAACACCACTCTGATAAGTGGTTTGGGGAAGGGGCACTGAGCAGTCTCCAAAGAAAAATAAATGTGAAAAATGCTGTCTCGTATTTCATACAATTTATCCTAGCACAATGCCTGACCCAGGACAGATGCCTCAAAAATGATGGTCAACCGTTCAAAGCTTTTGAAAGAACATCCCTCCCATGTCTGACCACTGGCCCCCTGGGCTTTCCCCATTCACAGGGACACCAGTCCAAGGAGGTCCCATTTTTAGAGCATTTAAGCGGACTCCACTCTCACTCTGGCTTTAGCTTAAACTTTGTGACTGCCCAGAACCCCTTCCTCCCCCAGTACATACCTTCGAAAACCCCCAAGCCTACTTGTTCTATGGGGTTGGGGGGCAGGAGCGAGGGCATGGTGACAAATTCAACTGAGGGACTGGGAAAGTTTGGTGACCGTGGGATTCCTAAAAATGAACTGACAGAGTGCAGCCCCATCAACCCTTCCCACTGGCTGGGGTTGGGGCGGGAGTCAGGTGGTTATCTCTGCCATCCAGTCTCAGGTGGCTGGCAGCCTTTCCTGAGCCACCTGCACGGGTACAATGGCTCTGCTAATGGCCTCTGTCTGCAAACATCATTCATCACCTAAAACAAGCCTAATACAAGGCTAAAGGTCTCCACTCCCATATAGACTTTCAAAAACATTTATCTATTTTTAATTGAAGGAGAATTGCTTTAAAGTATTGCATTAGTTTCTACCGAACATCGACATGAATCAGCCATAGGTTTACCCGTGTCCCCTCCCACTTGAGCATCCCTCCCGCTTCCCTCCCCAACCTTCCCCTCTAGGCTGTTACCGGGTTCCCTGAGTGATACAGCAAATTTCCATTGGCTGCCTTGTACATATGGTAACGTATGTTTCCATGTTACTCTCTCCATACCTCCCATCCATCCCTCCTCCCCCCACCCAGCCGTGTCCGTAAGTCTGTGCTCAATGTCTGTGTCTTCACTGCTGCTGTGCAAACAGGCTCATCAGGGCCACTTTTCTAGATTCGGTCTACGTGCATTAGTATACGATATTTGCTTTTCTCTTTCTGACTTACTTCATTTTGTGTAATAGACTCTAGCTTCATCTACCTCATTAGGACTGATTCAAAAGTGTTCCTTTCAATAGCTGAGTAATATTCCATTGAATGTATGTACCACAGCTTACTTATCCATTCATCTGTCAGTGGACATCTAGGCTGCTTCCATGTCCTAGCTATTGTAAATAGAGCTGCAATAAACACTGGGTTACATGCGTCTTTTTCAATTTTGATTTCCTCAGGGTATACCCCTAGTAGTGGGATTGCTGGGTCGTATGGTGGTTTTATTCCTAGTTTTTTAAGGACTCTACATACTGTTCTCCACAGTGGCTGTATCAGTTTGCATCCCCACCAACAATGGAAGAGGGTTCCCTCTCCAGCATTTAGTGTTGGTAGATTTTTCATACTGACTTCCAACGCAATTCACTTTAAATTACTCGGGTCTCTTTTAAGCTGCCTGCTATAGCCTTCTCATGTTCCTCCTTCGAAGCCTGAACCCCCAGGCACTCCCGGGAGGGGGCACCCATATCCCCGTTTCTTCAGCAGCAGCAGCCTTTTCAGTGGTGCTTTCATTCCACCAACAGCATCGCGCACCCCCCCACCCCGCCCCCACATCCGGGACATTGGGTCTGGGGGAGCTGGACGCATTCTCCCAGGGTTTTCCCTTCACGCGTTCCCTTTTCTACTTTTCCTTTGTGGTCAGCAGATTAGGATTGAAAATCATCTGCATGGAAGTAGGTGATTCTACAGTTCAGCCTTCACGCGTTTGACAATTAACTAAATAAACTGCTTGGGGTCACTTGGAGCAACAATTCACAGCCTGCCTGTGACAGGCAGAAGTTAAACCCCTCTGTGCTGAGGACCTCCCCATGGGGCGAGGGGGAGGCCGGTTCTGGGGAGGGAAATTCAAGGCATCTTATTATTCACCGGGCTCCCTTTCCAGCTCTGACCTTAAGAGTACTCTTAACCTTCCTCCTCCAGCTTGCTAATGGGGAAATAAATCTTGGGAGAGTATCTTAAATTCCTTTTTATCACAGACTGTATCACCGAGATAATAAGACCAGCCTTCAGAGTAACCATTAAGCCACAGAAGGTGTGGTCATCATTTATGATTTTTTTTAGCCTTAATTGCTAGACAGACACTTTAAGTGGGAAGTCTGTCTAATGAGCCCAGTCATTAAAACATCAAAAACTGTTATCTGGGGTTTCTATTTTAGTTAGACATTACATTATTTTAATAAGGGGGCCGCATTTCTTGTCACAGAGTTTGGTAATGGAGGCTGAAGCAACCCCCTGGGGACCAGGGGAGGGGGAGGCAGCCCTGCCTTTGGAAAAACAAGGTCGCAAATCAAGCCAGAGCCCTGGAAGGGGGACGCAGATGAGCAAATCTGGGAACCTGACCAGGATGAGGGCCCCCGAGGTTGGGGCAGCGGGGGTGGGGGATAGAGCTGCAGGATAGGGCCGCCCTCCCTGGCCCAGGATGGGGACCGGCAGGGCGCAGGGTGTTCTGGCCTCCGTGTGCACCATCTCAGAGCGCTCTGATCTGTTGCCACACCTTGGTGCAGCGTGTCCTGGAAGCTCCTTCGCTCTTGGCCTCCTTGCTGCTGCATGGGATAGGAGGCCGCCTGCCGGCCCGCCCAGTCCCTGGCCTCTCTCCTCATCCAAGCCCCCTCCCCCCTCCTCCGGCCTCTCACAGCAGGCATTCTCAGAGCTGGCTGGCAGCACAGGACTGACACTGGGCATTCCCAGACTGAAGGCTCTAGACATGGACAGTCACTGTTGGCTACTGTTTATTGATCCAGACCAGCACTGTCCTCTGTGAGCCACAGATGCAGGCCACGTGCGTAATTTACAATTTTCTAGTAGCCACATTTAAACAGCAAAAATAAACAAGGTCATTTTAAGGACATATTTAGATACCAACATATCCAAAATATTATCATTTCAACATCTGGTCAATATTTTTTTAAGGATTAGGATCTATTTTACATTCCTCTTTTCACACTAAATCGTACCCTTCAAGCTCATCTCCACTTGGACTACATTTCAAGTGCTCCAGAGCCACCTGTGGTAAAGGCAACTATATTGGACAGGACAGTTTAAGCTTTGGTTTTCCAAGCAGCTAACTGTTACCAGGCATGTACTCTATGCCAGGCACTGTTTTAAGCAGCTTGTACATAATGATTCATTTAACACTCATAACAACCCCGTTGAGTGGATGCTACTATCATGCCCATTTTACAGATGAGGAAATTAAGGCAGAGTGAGGTGAAGCAACTTGTTCCAAGTCAGAGCCTGTGAGCGGTACCACACAAATGAGGCACACTGTAGATGTGCGCTCAGTATATATTTGAAGCCTGACTGTCTGGCCCCTTGCTCATTCTTAAAGGAACTGAGCCTTAGATGATCCTGCAAATGTGGGACAAACTACCCACCACACCAAGCCATCTGAGAGCACCTGGCTCCCTCCCTCTGTGTGACTGACTCCCCTGGCCACGGAAGCCCCAGGTAACCACCAGCTGACTGTCTGGGGGTGCATGTCTAATACCAGGAGATCCTCCTGAAATACGAAACTTGCAAACAAGTAGCTTGTTTTGAAAAACAACAACAAGAGGTGAGCTTAACAAGACAGCCTTTAAAAAACAACTTACAAAACAGAAAACTTCTGATACTGACAACTTCTGACGCTGAAGCACTGAAGAACAATCCTAAAACTCACCATCAAACCACAGGATAGCAAAAGATGACGAGAGGAAAACGTTTCCTTGGTTGTTATCACCCCATCATCAAAAAGATATGTGTGAACAGTAAAGGAGCAACACACTCCAGCCCAGTATTAATAGATACTCAATGGCTACTGGCTGGAGAGGTCAGCTAATCCAGTCTTCTTGGAAAAAATAGACAGAGCTTGATAGAAAGAGTTGTCATCCATGGTAACTACTCTGACACAACAGAGAATGGTTATCAAAACCAGGAAAATACGATGACCTCAGCAGACAGAAGTTTGCATGCAAGGAGTGTGATGTCTCTCAATGGACGATGAAGGCTGGCAGGGCCCAGAAATGGAAGCGTACCGTATGTGGTCCAGCCTTTACATCCCACATGGTCAGCCTTCCTCACTAGACCAGAGCAAAACACAAAAAAGGGACATGTGTAGAAGGGATGGTGGCTTTTCAAAAGGCAGGCATAACTCACAGCACCATTGTGTGGTTTTATATTACAAACCAATTCAACTGATCAAACTTATAAACAAGAGTGGCAGGAAAGGCAAGTATCAGACATATCTCCTACATGTATACACAGGAGGAGAAAATGCTGGCGTCTTAGGGGGCCACAGACCAGACCCAAACTTCCAAAGCTCAGAAAAGCACATTCTGGGCTGGCCTGGTCATCCAGGAGTTAAGAATCTGAATGAAGGGGACATGGGTTCTATCCCTGGTCCAGGAGGATCTCACCTGCTGCAGAGCCATTAAGCCTGTGCTCTAGAACCCGGGAGCCACAAATACTGAGCCCAGGTGCTGCTCACTGAAGCCCATGCACCCAGATCCTGTCTTCCATAACAAGAGCAGCCCCCGCAACGAGAAGCCCGAGAACCACAATGAAGACCCAGCACAAACAAAAATAAATCGTTAAAAACAAAAGCACCTTCCCAGAAATAGAAATGAGAGGTCCAGGCTGGCCCCTCCAGAAAGGGAAAGATTCATAGAAAAACAACGAAGACACCCTCAACAACCAAGGCCTCTGGGAAAGAGGAAAGGATCAAGGTTTAGTGAGTTGAGAGGAGAGACAGCTGGCAGGCTGCAGGGGTTCTAACCCTGCAGCACACAGAGCCACGAGCCTGAGTTGAAGCCAGCCAAATGACTCCCTTGGTCTGTGGTCTTGAACAATTTCTTTACCTTTCTGAGTCCTGGCTCTTTTACCCATAAAATAAGGATGATAATAGCTGCCTTGGCGAGCTGGGCACATTGATAAAAATATATGTAAAGTTACCATCTGACCAAGTGATTCCACGCCTACATATATCCACAAGAAAAATGAAAACATCTGTCCACAGAAAATCTGTACACGAATGTTTGTAAGAGCCCCAAAGTGGAAACAATGGCTGTCAACTGGTGACCGAATAACAAAATGTGGTACATCCACAAAGGGGAATATTACTTGGCAGCACAAAGGAGTGAATCACTGGGACAAGCTACAATGGATGTGCCTTGAGAACATCACGCTGAGTGGAAGAAGCCAGTCAGAACTGGACCACATGTGGTACACTTCCATTTCTGTGAAATAAACAGAATCAGCAAATCAGTAGAGACAGAAAGTGTATTTGTGGTTACCAGGGGCTGTCGGGGAATTCAGAAAACATTGATCCTTTCCTTTTAACTAGATGAGTGACTGCTGATAGGTATGAGGTTTCTTTTTAAGGTGATGCTGCTGCTGCTGCTGCTAAGTCGCTTCAGTCGTGTCCGACTCTGTGTGACCCCATAGATGGAACCACCAGGCTCCCCCGTTCCTGGGATTCTCCAGGCAAGAACCCTGGAGTGGGTTGCCATTCCCTTCTCCAATGCATGAAAGTGAAAAGTGAAAGTGAAGTCACTCAGCCGTGTCTGACTCTTAGCGACCCCATGGACTGCAGCCCACCAGGCTCTTCTGTCCATAGGATTTTCCAGGCAAGAGTACTGGAGTGGGGTGCCATTGCCTTCTCCATTTAAGGTGATGAATATATAGTAAAAATGACTGTGATGATGGTTATACAATTCTGTGAATATACTAAAACTGAATTGTATACTTTTGATTGGCAAATCACATGGCATGTGAAATATATTTGTATAAAATCCAGTCAGTGCATGTCATATGAAAGGTCCCTGGTAATTGTTGTAATAGAAGATGCTTTCCCCTTCTAATTTATTTGCTGGAAGGATGCAAGAAGGGCAAGTAAGGTGGGGACCTAAGTGCCCGCACAGGCCACCTTCCACAGGAGGCAGGCTTCAGGTTTCCCTAGGGGGCCTCTTCCCAGGTGGAGGTGAAGGCGGCGATCCAGCAAGGTGTGGGCAGGCCATGCATTGCCAGGGCGCACCGCAGGGCTCCTGGGCCCCGGGGCAGGCAAGCCCTGAAGTTCAGGGTGGTGGGGTGTGGAGCTTATATGAGCAGAGGCCACACCCAGCTGTCTTGGGATAATTCAGCCTTGATTTCTGTTAACACCACCTCTCATAGTGCCTGCCAGGCTGGCAACACATTAATGAAAGTCTCTGTGTTCCAACCAGGTGGCCTGCTCCCCCGGGGCGTCATAGTGTTGAAAGTGCTC
>SJYA01012012.1:0-12135 GCA_006410615.1 Neotragus moschatus
AGAGTGACTGAACTGAAATGAACTGAACTGTGATTTTTATTCGAATTTCTCTGATAATGAGTGATGTTTAGCATCTTTTCATCTGTTAGCCATCTTTATGTTTTCTTTGGAGAAATGTCTGTTTATTTCTTTGGCCCATTTTTTATTTGGTCGTTTATTTTTCTGGCACTGAGCTTCATGGGCTGCTTTTATACTTTGGAGATTAATTGTCAGTTTCTTTGCTATTATTTTATCCTATTCTGAAGGTTGTTTTCTCAGTGTTCTTATAATTTCCTTTGTTTTGGAAAATCTTTTAAGCTTCATTGGGTACCATTTGTTTACTTTGGTTTTTATTTCCATAACTTTGTTTAGGTGGAACATACAGGATCTTACTGTGATTTTGTTGGAGAGTTTTCTGTCTATGTTTTTCTCTAGGAGTTTTGTAATTTCTAGTCTTACTTTTAGATCTTTAATCTATTTTGAGTTTATTTTTGTGTATGGTGTTAGAAAGTGTTCTAGTTTCATTCTTTCACAGGTGGTTGACCAGTTTTCCCAGTATCACTTGTTAAAGAGGTTATCTTTTGTCCATTGCATATTTTTTCCTCCTTTGCCAAAGATAAGGCATCCATAGATGTGTGGATTTATCTCTAGGCTTTCTATTTTATTCCACTTATCTATATTTCTGTCTTTGGACCAGTACCATACTGTCATCAAGACTGTATTGATGACAGTATGGCACCATACTTGTAGCTACCATACTTGTAGCTTTGTAGTATAGTCTGAAGTCAGGCAGGTTGATTCCTCAGTTCCATTCTTCTTCCTCAAGATTGCTTTAACTATTCGAGGTTTTTTGTGTTTCCATACAAATTGTGAAATTATTTGTTCTAGTAATGTGAAAAATACCATTGGTAGTTTGGTAGGAATTGAGTTGAATCTATAGATTGCTTTGGGTCATATACTAATTTTCACCCTATTAATTCTCCCAGTCCATAAACATGATGTATTTATCCATGTGTTTGTATCATCTTTCATGTCTTTCATCAGTTTTTTATAGTTTTATATATATAATCTTTTGTTTCTTTAGGTAAATTTACTCCTAAGTATTTTATTCTTTTCATTGAAATGGTGAATGAGATTGTTTCCTTAATTTCTCCTTCTGTTTTCTCATCATTAGTATAAAGGAATGTAAGGGATTTCTGTATATTAATTTTATATCCTGCAGATTTACTATATTCCTTGTTTAGCTCTAGTAATTTTCTGGTGATGTCTTTAGGGTTTTCTGTATAGAGGATCTTGTCCTCTGCAAACAGTGAGAGTTTTACTTCTTCTTTTCCAATCTGGATCCCTTTTATTTATTTTTCTTCTCTGATTCCCTTGACTAAAACTTTCCAAACTATGTTGAATAAAGGTGCGAGAAATCACCCTTGACTTGTTCCTAACTTTAGGCAAAATGCTTTCAATTTTTCACCATTAAGGATAATGTTTGCTGTGGGCTTGTCAAATATGGGTTATATTATGTTAAGTTATGCTCCTTATATGCCTGCTCTATGGAGAGTTTGTATGATAAATTGGTGTTAAATTCTGTCCAAGGCTTTCTCTGCATCTATAGAGATAATCACGTTTTTTTAATCTTTTTAAATTTGTTAATGTGGTATATGACATTGATTTGTAAATATTGAAGAATCCTTGCATCCCTGGGATAAAGCCCACTTTGTGATTATATGTGACCTTTTTAATGTTGTTGGATTTTGTCTGCTAGAGTTTTGTTGAGGATTTTTGCATCTATGTTCGTCAATCATTTTGGTCAGTAGTTTTCTTTTTTTTTGGCATCTTTGTCTTATTTTGGTTTTAGGGTGATGAGTGGCCTTATAGAATGAGTTTGGGAGTTGACCTTCCTATGCAATATTCTGGAAGAGTTTGAGTATGTTACATCCTACCTCTTCTCTAAGTTTTTGGTAGAACTCACCTGTGAAGCCATCTGATCCTTGGATTTTTTTGTTGTTGTTGGAAGATTTTTTTATTATAGTTTTGATTTCCGTGCTTGTGATGGGTCTGTTAAGATTTTCTATTTGTTCGGGTTAGGTGTGGAAGGTTTTCTAAGAAATTGTCCATTTCTTCCAAATTATCCACTTTATTAGCATATAATTGCTCATAGTTGTCTCTTTAGATCTTTTGTGTTTTCATGTTGTCTGTTGTGATTTCTCCACTTTCATTTCTAATATTATTGATTTTATTTTTCTCCTTTTTTTATGAGTCTGGCTAATAGCTTGTTTATTTCATTCATGTTCTCAAAGAACTGGCTTTTAATTTTGTTGATTTTTACTATAGTCTCCTTCATTTCCTTTTCATTTTTTTCTGCTAATTTTTTTATTTGTTTCCTTCTACTAACTTTGGGGTTATTATTTTCTTCTTTGTCTAATTGCTTTAGATGTAACTTTTGGTTGTTTATTTGATATTTCTCTTTTTTCTTGAGGTAGGCTTGTATTGCTATGAATCTCCCTCAGCTGTAAGTGTTGGGCTGTTGTGTTTTCATTTTCATTTGTTTGTATGCACATTTTTATTTCCTCTTTGATTTCTTTGGTGCCATTTTGATTATTCAGAAGCATGTTGTTTAGTCTCTATATGTTTATACTTTTAATAGTCTTTTTTTTTCTGAAGTTGACATCTAAATTTACTGCACTTTGATCAGAAAAATTAAAAAAAAATGCTTGAAATGATTTCAATTATTTTTGAATTTATCAAGGCTAGATTTATGGTCCAAGATGTGATCTCTCCTGGAGAATGTTCAATGTTCACTTGAGAAAAGGTGAATTCTGTTGTTTTTGTGTGAAATCTACTATAAGATATCAGTTAGGTCTAACTGCTGCACTGTATCAGTATGTATCATTTAGAACTTGTGTTTCCTTGCTAATTTTTTGTTTTGTTGAACTATCCACATGAGTGGGCTTTTAAAATTCCTCACTATAACTGTGTTACTGTTTGTTTCTCATTTCATACTTGCTAGCATTTTCCTTACATACTCGTGGCTCAGACGGTAAAGCATCTACTTCCAATGCAGGAGACCCAGGTTTGGGTATTCCTCCTTGGGTCAGGAAGATCCCCTGGAGAAGAAAATGGCAAGTTACTCCAGTATTCTTGCCTGGAAAATGCCATGGACAGAGGAGCCTGGTAGGCTATAGTCCACAGGGTTGCAAAGAGTTTGACACAACTGAGATATTTCACTTCACTATGTTGGGTATATTTAAAATTGCTATATCTTTTTCTTGAATTGATCCTTTGATCATTATGAAGTGTCCTTCTTTGTCTATTATCATGGTCTTTATTTCAATGTCTATTTTATCTGATATGAATACTGCTATTCTTTCTTTCTTGTCGTCCTCATTTGCATTAAATATATTTTTCTGTCCCTTTACTTTCAGTCTGTATGTGTCCCTAGGTTTGCGGTGGGTCTCTTTCAGACACCATATATAGGGATTTGCTTTTGTATCCATTCAGCCAGTTTTGTCTTTAGGTTGGAGTATCTAACCTATTTACATTTAAGGTAATTATTTATAAATATGATCCTGTTACCATTTACTTTGTTGTTCTGGGTTTGTTTTTATAAGCCTTTACTGTGTTTCTTGTCTAGAGAAGATCCTTTAGCATTTGTTGCAGAGCTGGTTTGCTGGTGCTGAATTCTCTCAGCTTTTGGTTGTTTGTAAAACTTTGATTTCTCCCTCATATCTGAATGAGATCTTTTCTGGGTACAGTAATCTTGGTTGTAGATTTTTTTCTCTTTCATTACTTTAAGTATATCCTGCCATTCCCTTCTGCCCTAGAGTTTCTGTTGAAAGCTCAGCTGTTATCCTTATGGGGATCCTTTGTGTGTTACTTGTTGCTTTTCCCTTGCTGTTTCTAATATTTGGTCTTTGTGTTTGATTAATATGTGTCTTGGAGTATTTTGCCTTGGATTTATCTTGTTTTGGGCTCTCTAGGTTCTTGGACTTGGGTGGCTATTTTCTTCCCCATATTAGGGAAGTTTTTGACTATTATCTTCTCAAGTATTTTCACATGAGCTTTCTTTTTGTCTTCTTCTGGGACACCTATGACTTGAATATTGGGGCATTTAACATTGTCTCAGAGGTCTCTGAGGTTGTCCTCATTTCTTTTAATTATTTTTATCTCCTTCTTCTCTGCTTCATTTATTCCACCATGCTACTTTCCATGTCACTTATCCTCTCTTCTGCCTCAGGTACTCTACTGTTGGTTCCCTTCAGAGTGCCTTTGATCTCAGTTATTGCATTATTCATTATTGATGGGCTCTCCTTTATTTCTTCAAGGTCCTTGTTAAACATTTCTTGCATCTTCTCAATCCTTGTGTCACGTCTATTTATTTGTAGCTGCATTTTGCTTGCAAGATTTTGGACCATCTTTACTTTCATTATTCTGAATTCTTTTTCAGATAGATTCCATATCTCCTCCTCTTTTGTTTGGTTTGGTAGCTTTTTATCATGTTTCTTCACATGCTGAATATTTCTCTGCCTTTTCAAATTGTGAGGTCTGCTCTCTGTGGGTAAGGTGGGACTAATGGGTGCCAAGGTTTCATAGTTGGGGGAGTTTGTGTACAGACAGACTGTACTGGTGAGTGGAACTGGATCTCTTCTCTCTGGAATGCAGTACAATGTCCAGTAGTGAGTTTTTGGGTGCCTATGTGTTTAGCATGGCTTTTTACAGCCCCTCTTTTAACATTCAGAATTGTGTTCCTGTTTTGCTGGAGAATTATTATGGTGTGTCTTGCACTGGATCTTGTTGGCTTTTGATTGGAGCTTGCTTTCAGTGTAGGTGTGGTGACTTTTGGGTAAGATCTTGTGTATTAATATTCCCTGGAGTCAGGAGTTCTCTGATGTTCTGAAGTTTTGGAGTTAAGCTCCCTGCCTTTGGCTTTTGATCCTTCTTTTACAATAGCCTCAAGACTTCTCCATCCATACAGCATAAAAGATAAAACCCCTAGATTTATTGGTTAAACAATTTTCCACAGCCAGGAACACCCAGAGAGATTCACAGAGTTATGTATAGAAATGAAGAGGGATGGAGGAGGTGACCTGGAGGAGAAGAGAGGGTCAAAAGGAGAGAGAGAAGCCAAGCTGGCAATCAAATCCCTAAGTGAAAATGGATACTGAAGATTAGATTCTTAGAGGTACAAAATTGATAACAAATATCAAAAAGCAAACATTAAAAACCTATAATAGAGGTTAGACTAAAAAAATACTGTATAAAAATATAAAACATAATCAATCTAAATAATTTTTAAAAATATGAAATTCATTTTAAAAATAGGGTTTTTTTGGAAAGGTAATAGAAGGCTACAAAAATTAAAGTGAAAAGTAATAAAGAACTAAATATTTTATAAAAAAAATTAAAAAGTGATCATAGCAAAAATATATCTAGTAATTTATCTGGAGCTGTTGTGGGCAATGTGCAGTCAGTTCAGTGTCAGATAGTTCCTTGTTCTGGTTTGTACTTGTTCTCGAGGTCTATAGATGCCCCTCAAATGTCTTCAGTATTAAATGCAGGATTTTAATCTGTTGCAACTATTACTTCCAGAGCAGTTCCCCCTTCTTTATTTATTTTGGTTTCCTCTGTTTGCTAGTCTCTTCAGTGTCTAATTTCTGCCCTGACACAAGGGGGAGAAAGTGTCCACTTATTTAGGCTCACGATGAAATTAAAAGAGGCTTATTCCTTGGAAGAAAAGTTATGACCAACCTAGATACTATATTCAAAAGCAGAGACATTACTTTGCCGACTAAGGTCCATCTAGTCAAGGCTATGGTTTTTCCTGTGGTCATGTATGAATGTGAGAGTTGGACTGTGAAGAAACCTGAGCACCGAAGAACTGATGCTTTTGAACTGTGGTGTTGGAGAAGACTCTTGAGAGTCCCTTGGACTG
Organism: Neotragus moschatus; assembly: GCA_006410615.1. Lineage (NCBI taxonomy): Eukaryota > Metazoa > Chordata > Mammalia > Artiodactyla > Bovidae > Neotragus > Neotragus moschatus. Next base: position 5,906 of record SJYA01012012.1, read on the forward strand.
CAAGGAGATCCAACCAGTCCATTCTGAAGGAGATCAGCCTTGGGATTTCTTTGGAGGGAATGATGCTAAAGCTGAAACTCCAGTACTTTGGCCACCTCATGCGAAGAGTTGACTCATTGGAAAAGACCCTGATGCTGGGAGGGATTGGGGGCAGGAGGAAAAGAGGATGACAGAGGATGAGATGGCTTGATGGCATCACGGACTCGATGGACATGAGTCTGGGTGAACTCCGGGAGTTGGTGATGGACAGGGAGGCCTGGCATGCTGCGATTCATGGGGCAGCAAAGAGTCGGACACGACTGAGCTACTGAACTGAACTGAAGTGACTCAGTTGTTTTGTGGGGAGAGAGGGACACCGCAAACAAATAACACTAGCATGTATGGAGTGCTCACAGTGGATGTACCACAATTGGTTTGCCAGAGCTCAAGGCAGCGTGTGCTTCCTGGGTCTACACTGCTCAGTCTCCAGGGTGCTCTGCAAGGGCACTGTCCCAAGTGAGCCCTGCATTTTGTGCCCTTCTCAAGTTCTTGGGTGCTCCTTAAGGGCACAAACCCAGATAGGCTGTGTGCTTTGTGCCCTTCCCAGGTCCAGGCAGCTCAGACAACTGGGTACTTGGCCCCACATTGTCCAAGTGGACTGTGCATCTTATTCACCTGCCTGGTCCCTGCTGCTCAGTTTCCTGGGTATGCCAAAAGAGCACAGTCCCAGGTGTGCCATGTTTCTCCTCTGCGGAGGTGATCTCAGTCTGCAAAACTCCTGGGAGATGTCAACCGTACAGGATCCCAGTAAGATGAGGTTAGCAACTGGGAGCCTGCTCTTAGTTTAGTGGATGATGCAGTATCTGAGGCTGAGATTGCCTTCTGGCTCTGGCTGTCGCTTGCCTGCCTCTCTGCCTCTGTGGATGGAGGGCCCTATCAGGTACCTAGCTTGTTTTTCTTTGATATTCAGTCAATCATTTGTTTTGTGAGCTCACCAGGCATCACAGTGAAGTGGTTAGATCCTTTCATAGGCAGACTTTTTCTTTTTCTGGTCTCTCAAGGAAGATTGGGTTCCTGTCTTACATTAGCTCCCTCAGATTGTCCTCAGAGGATTCAGGCCTGGTCCTTACCCAAAGGATCAATGATGCAGCCTGTGCCTTCCTGCCCAACCTTCACTCCCTGGTGGCAGATGTGATCTCTGGGCCACTTCTTTGTTGGCATTTGTGGTTAGGTGCATATTGTGTGGGTCTTTTTTTTCTCTCTAGATTGTGAGTATGTTGCCCTTTGAGATTCCAAAACTCCCTAAAAACACACCTGTGAGAGGATTTCCTGCTGTGTGGAGACTCTTCCTGACACACTCCCAAGAATTGGTCTCTGCCCCTAAATCTTATGTCTCAGTTTTTGTCTTTTATATTTTGTCCTATCTCCTTTTGAAGAGGTTGGGCTGCCTTTCTGGGTGCTTAGTGTTTTCTGCTAGAGTCAAGGAGTTGCTTTTTGGAAGTTGCTTAGCATTCAGATGATATTTTGATGAATTTGTGGGGGAGAAAGTGGTCAACCCAACCTATTCCTCTGCTATCTTGGAACTGCCCCACCTCTTTGATTTTTCATGTATTGTGTGTAAATACTGACATACAAAAAGGATAATAGAGTTTTGCCAAGGGAACACAGTGATCATAGCAAACAGCTTCTTCCCACAACACAAGAGACAGCTCTATAAATGGACATCACCAGATGGTCAATACTGAAAACAGATTGATTCTGTTCTTTGCAGCTGTAGGAGAAGCTCTATACAATCAGCAAAAACAAGACTGGGAGCTGACTTCAGACAGATCATGAACTACTTATTGCAAAATTCAGACTTAAAATGAAGAAAGTAGGGAAAATCACTAGACCATTCAGGTATCACCTAAATCAAACCCCTTTATGTTTAAACAGTGGAAGTGATAAATATATTCAAGGGGTTATATCTGATAGACAGAGTGCCTGAAGAACTATGGACAGATGTTTGTAAAATTGTACAGGAGGAACTGATCAAGATCATTGCCAAGAAAATGAGGAGAACTGACAAATAGCAGAGAAAAGAAGAGAAGTGAAAGGCAAAGAAGAAAAGGTAAGATCTATCCATTTGAATGCAGAACCAAAGAATAACAAGGAGAGATAAGAAAGACTTCATCACTGATCAATGCAAAGAAATAGAGGAAAATAACAGAATGGGAAAGACTAGAGATCTCTTCAAGAAAATTAGAGATACCAAGGGAACATTTCATGCAAAGATGGGCACAATAAAGTGCAGAAACAGCATGGACCTAACAGAAGCAGAAGATATTAAGAAGAGGTGGCAAGAATACACAAAGAACTATACAAAAAAGATCTTCATGACCCAGATAACCACAATAGTGTGATCACTCACCTAGAGCCAGACATCCTGGAATGTGAAGTCAAGTGATCCTTCACTATAAACAAAGCTAATGGAGGTGATGGAATTCCAGTTGAGCTATTTCAAATCCTAAAATATGATGTTAAAGTGCTGCACTCAGTATGCCAGCAAGTTTGGAAAATGCAGCAGTAGCCACAGGACTAGAAAAGCTCAGTTTCTATTCAAAAGACAATGCCAAAGAATGTTCATACTGTCTCACAATAGCACTCATTTCATATGCATGCAAAGTAATAGTCAAAATTCTCCAAGCCAGGCTACAACAGTACGTGAAATGAGAACTTACAGATGTTCAAGCCAGTTTTAGAAAAGGCAGAGGAACCAGAGACCAAATTGCCAACATCCGTTGAATCATCAAAAAAAACAAGAGAGTTCCAGAAAAATATCTAATTCTACTTTATTGAGTATGCCAAAAACCTTTGACTGTGTGGAACACAACACTGTTGAAAATTCTTCAAGGATGGGAATGCAAGACCACCTTACCTGCCTCCTGAGAAACCTGAATGCAGGTCAAGAAGAAACAGTTAGAACCAGACATGGAACAATGAACTGTTTCCAAATTGGAGAAGGAGAACATCAAGGCTGTATGTCGTCACCCTGCTTATTTACTTTATATGCAGAATACATCATATGAAATACCAGGCTGGATAAAGCACAGCTTTAAATCAAAATTTCTGGGAAAAATATGAATAACCTCATATATGCAGAAGACACCACCCTTATGGCAGAAAACGAAGATGAACTAAAGAGCCTCTTGATTAAAGTGAAAGAGGAAAGTGAAAAAGCTGGCTTAAAATTCAATCTTCAAAAAATGAAGATCATGGTTTCTGGTCCCATCACTTCATGGAAAATAGATTGGGAAACAATGGAAACAGTGACAGACTTGATTTTCTTGTGCTCCAAAATCACTGCAGATGATGGCTGAAGCTATGAAATTAAAAAATGCTTGCTCCTTGAAAAAAAAGGTATGACCAATCTAGACAGTATATTGAAAAGCGGAGATATCACTTTGATGACAAAGGTCAATCTAGTCAAAGGTATGGTTTTTCCAGTAGTAGTGTATGGATGTGAGAAAGAGTTGGACCATAAAGAAAGCTGAAGTAAAGTGAAGTCACTCAGTCGTGTCCAACTCTTTGTGACCCCATGGACTTTAGCCTACAGGCTCCTCCGTCCATGGGATTTACCAGGCAAAAATACTGGAGTGAGTTGCCATTTCCTTCTCAAGGAGAACTTCCCAAACCAGGGATTGAACCTGGGTCTCTCACATTGTAGGCAGATGCTTTGTCATCTGAGCCACCAGGGAAGTCAAAGAAAGCTGAGTGCTGAAGAGTTGATGCTTTTGAACAGTGGCATTGGAAAAGACTCTTGAGCGTCCCTTGGACTGCAAGGAGATCCAACCAGTTCATCTTAAAGGAAATCAGTCTTGAATATTCATTGGAAGGACTGATGCTGGAGCTGAAGTCCTAATACTTTGGCCACTGGATGCAAAGAACTGACTCACTGAAAAAGACCCTGATCCAGGAAAAGATTGAAGTCATGAGGACAAGGGAACAACAGAAGAAATGGTTGGATGGCATCGCCGATTCCACAGACATGAGTCTGAGCAAGCTCAAGAAGTTGATGATGGACAGAAAAGCTTGTCATGATGCAGTCAATTACTGAGTTGCTGAACTGAATTGAACAGATCTACATAACTAAGATTGTAATGTTGTCCTTATATATGGTTATTTAATTAGACACAATTTTTCTGCAGCAGTTTAGTTTTTGGTTTCTAAATATTTGCATATTACTTTTGTTAACTCATTGGTAAGGTTTCTCGTGAAACAACTTTTTAATAGAAGCTTAATATGAGAGAACTCTATATTACTAAACATGAAAATTTGAAACATACTTTTTTTTTACCTTCTATCACCTGGTAAGTCAATGCATTAACCTTTTTTTTTTTTTTTTTTTTCCCCTCAGATCCTTTCTCATCTCTGTTTAGGAGTAGCATTTCAGATGTTTTCTGAGTAGGGATAGAAATACAATATAAACAAACAGATAAGTACTAAACATATAGAAAAATATACTATGTGCTGTGTAGAATTACTGTATGAATTAAATGAACTAAAAAAGTTGGCAAAATAAGACTGAGAAAATAGAGATAGCATTCTAATTTCCAACTCAAACTGTCGTTTCAGTTGCCAGAAGGTAAAATCTCAGTGTAATTTTTACATCTTCAGCTGCCCTTCTTAGAATCCACCCACCACACAGAAGCTTCCAAACTGTTTTTGGGTCTATACACAGTTCATACTGAGTCTAGACCCAGAGTTAGACTCCCTCCTTTGGCTCTTTTCTTTCAGGTTTTCCTTCAGCACTATCCAGAGGGCATGGGAATCCTGAAATCTGTGCTCGAATCTTCAAGTCCATAGAACTGTAAGTTTCTTCCCAAATTTTAGTGTTCATGACATCACCTGGCACCTTCCCTCTGGTAAAAGGCCAGGAAAAAAAAGAAAAGAAAAGAAAAGAAAAAAGTAGCAACCTCATCAAATACTTTCATTTGTTTCAATTTCTACCTATTTTGGATGGTTTTCATTGCCTATTAGTTGTTTTTGCTTTCTTTTTAGTGTTTATTTGTTTGTTTCCACTTGCTATGTAAGAGAGTAAAAATCTCTTAAAGGCAATTTCTCCAAGACTGGGAGCTGATCTGCCAATATTTTTAGGGATCTAAGCAAGACAGAAGGCAATGGCACACCACTCCAGTACTCTTGCCTGGAAAATCCCATGGACGGAGGAGCCTGGTGGGCTGCAATCTGTGGGGTCGCTAAGAGTCGGACATGACTGAGCGACTTCACTTTCACTTTTCACTTTCATGCATTGGAGAAGGAAATGGCAACCCACTCCAGTGTTCTTGCCTGGTTCCCAGGGATGGGGGAGCCTGGTGGGCTTCAGTCTATGGGGTCGCACAGAGTCAGATACGACTGAGGCGACTTAGCAGCAGCAGCAAGCAAGGCAGAGGCTCCAAACATGGAGTTTTATAGTGTTCTTTTTTTCCCCAATCTTGCTGTTTTAAGAGCATATTTAACNCCCAGGGATGGGGGAGCCTGGTGGGCTTCAGTCTATGGGGTCGCACAGAGTCAGATACGACTGAGGCGACTTAGCAGCAGCAGCAAGCAAGGCAGAGGCTCCAAACATGGAGTTTTATAGTGTTCTTTTTTTCCCCAATCTTGCTGTTTTAAGAGCATATTTAACTCTTGTAAATGTATCTAATTTTGGCTAATGGAATTAAAAGCTTTACTGATCACAAGTTGTAGGGTGTATATTATTTGTGTTCATTTACATAATTTACTGATTAGACTACATATTTGATCTATCAACTTTTCTATTTATCTTACTTGTACAGACCTATAATCAGGGAATATACTTTGTTGGATGGCATTTATATCTTATCTCTTATCCATTTATTTGCCCATTATTAACCTCTGAAACACTGGAGAGGAGGCCTACGTTCTGTTTCCTAAGCAGTGGTTTATATTTTCTTCTTTCAAAAGTACACAATTTTTGCTGGATCTGTTTCATCCCTCTGTTGTTCATTTAAGTTCTTTTGCATTGATTTGTCTTTATTTTCTTCTAGTATGCTTTTCTTTCTCTTGTTTTAGTTGACTTCTTTTCTCTATAGTTTTCTGTTTTTATGTCACATTCTGATCAATTCTACATATACCTTTGGTTCAGTTAAGTTCAGTCACTCAGTCGTGTCCGACTCTTTGCTGCCCCATGAATCGCAGCACGCCAGGCCTCCCTGTCCATCACCAGCTCCCGGAGTTCACTCAGACTCACG
>SJYA01012014.1:0-12132 GCA_006410615.1 Neotragus moschatus
AACCATTCAATATCACGGTAATCCAAGCCTATGCTCCAACCAGTAACACTGAAGAAGCTGAAGTTGAACGGTTCTATGAAGACCTACAGATCTTTTAGAACTAACACCCCGAAAAGATGTCCTTTTCATTATAAAGTACTGGAATGCAAAAGTAGGAAGTTAAGAAACACCTGGAGTAACAGGCAAATTTGGCCTCGGAGTATGGAATGAAGTGGGGCAAAGGCTAATAGAGTTTTGCCAAGAGAATGCACTGGTCATAACAAACACCTTCTTCCAACAACACAAGAGAAGACTCTACACATGGACATCACTAGATGGTCAACACCGAAATCAGATTGATTATATTCTTTGCAGCCAAAGATGGAGAAGCTCTATACAGTCAGCAAAAACAAGACAAGGAGCTGACTATGGCTCACATCATGAACTCCTTATTACAAAATTCAGACTTAAATTGAAGAAAGTAGGGAAAACCACTAGACCATTCAGGTATGACCTAAATCAAATCCCTTATGATTACACAGTGGAAGTGAGAAATAGATTTAAGGGGCTAGTTCTGATAGACAGGGTGCCTGATGAACTATGGACGGAGGTTCGTGACACTGTACAGGAGACAGGGATCAAGACCATCCCCATGGAAAAGAAATGCAAAAAAGGAAAATGGCTGTCTGAAATCTTACAAGACAGGTATTATTGCCCTCACTTTACAGATAAGGAAATAGAGTGTAAACAAGTTAATCTTCTTGGGTCATAGAGAGAAAAAAAGAGTGACAAAACCAAGATATAAAGCAAATTTTTCTAGTTCAAGAAACACTCTCAGCCACTGAGCTGGACATTAGCTGCTTCTCTTCAGACTTCTCCTAAACTCCACCACCTTTGACTTTGCTACAACTTTGGGAATCATTTATAGGAGACTAGAGAACTAGATTTTTCATATTCTCGAATCCTCTCTCTTTATATACTTTTCCCTCTTGGCTAAGTCTTGCCGAACCTTCAATGATCAACTCGAGCTTCACCTCCTTGTGCAAGCACTCCCTAAACTTCAGACTGAAAAGAATATGTTTTACCTGCTGTTTCCCCATCCTGTGCTATCAATGTGTTCAAAAAGCTGTTAAACTGCCTAAGTATCTCTCAGCCAACAAGTCCTCAATAACAGGAAATCTAAATAGCCCTCATACTAGCCCCAGTGCTAGTAATATTTAGCATACGTTAGGCCCTCAGTCACAATATGCTGCATTCAAGCCAAGGACAAATACAAACAAAGAACTTAAGGATATTAGAACTAATTCAGGATTTCCAACCCTGGCTGCATACAGTAACTTAAGGAGCTTTTAAAATAGGTTACCTAGCTTTGTCCAAGAACTAATCAGAGTGGCTATGGTTGGAACTACACATTCTATATTGTTTAGAAGGCTTTCCAGGTGGTGCCAAGTTTGAGAATTCTATTACATGGAGATTGAGACCTAAAGATATTAAACTACTGGTCAAATTTACACTGCCAGATGTGAAGACAGGACTTGAACCCTAGTTTCTTGACTTATAGCTGCTTTACTTGATCACTCAAAACTATCTGTTAAATGTCTTTTATGTGAAAAGCATTTTGCTAAGCCCTGTAGATACAGTGGTGGGTAAACTAGAGCTTGCATTGTAATAGGAAAGATAGGATTAAACACACGCACGTGTAATTAATTGCTTAACCCTGGGTGGGGAAGATCCCCTAGAGAAGGAAATGGCAATCCACTATAGTATTCTTTCCTGGAGAATCCCATGGACAGAAGAGCCTGGTGGGCTACAGTCCATGAGGTCACAAAGAGTTGGATCACAGCTGAAGCAACTTAGTAGCAGATTGTATTAAGAGAAGCTGGTGGTATATACCCAAATAACTGGGGGACAAGTTTTAGTTTGGGAGGAGTTGAGGGTTGTCACATAAATCTTACTTGAGTTAAGAGTACACATACAGAACTAATTAGACTTGTGTTTTTCAACATAAGATATTCTTGGGCCCATAGGTCCTCTGGAAGACTTTAATTTCCTATTTTCATTTTGACAACAGCCTTAAAGATTAATAGAAGCATTTTCCAGGAGTTCCCTGGTGGTGAAGTGTTAGGATGTGGTGCTTTCACTACCATGGTTAGTGTTCATTCCCTGGTGGGGAAACTAAGATCCCATTACCCATATGGAATGGCAAAAAAAAAAAAGAAAAAGAAAAAAGAAACATTTTCTGCATTTTTTTTAAATGACTGAGTTCTGCCCAAAGCTTCAAAACCCATTTGAACATGTGTTTATTGATTGAGTGGGCCACAAGTAGAAAATCCCGTGGACGGAGGAGCCTGGTGGGCTGCAGTCCATGGGGATGCTAGGAGTCAGACACGACTGAGCGACTTCACTTTCACTTTTCACTTCCATGCATTGGAGAAGGAAATGGCAACCCACTCCAGTGTTCTTGCCTGCAGAATCCCAGGGATGTGGGAGCCTGGTGGGCTGCCGTCTCTGGGGTGGCACAGAGTCGGACACGACTGAAGCAACTTAGCAGCAGCAGCAGCAGCAGCAGCAGCATGCTACTCTAATTTTCTCAGGCTTATATAAAAAGAGCAGACTGACTTAATGTGTCTATACTGCATTCCTGCCAAATGAAGATCAAATGCCCACCACAAACACTACAAGAATGAAGGTCTCATGGTAGTTCACATACCACAGGGCAGTGGTGGATGAAGTAGGTCATGGCACAGTACCTGAGCATCGCTCAATTTGAACTCAAAAAATCCTGGACCATGGGAATCAGACGCTGGTGCTGTGCAAATAGGATTTCAGCAACCATCATCTACCCCACTAAGTTAGTAAAGTGAATTGTTATTTGAAAAAGAATGTACCAACTCTGTAAAAATAAGCTCAGACTAAATACCCTATATATCTCTGGAGATACATAAATACATATATATTGGGAAGGTGAACTGCAAGGCTGAGACAATAGGTAGGAGGGAGAATTATTTTTTAATACTTTTGTTTAGTTAGTTTTCTTTTTTGGCTGTGCTGGGTCTTTGTTGCTGCACGAGATTTCCGCTGGTTGCCGAGAGCAAGGGCTCCTCTCTAGCTGCAGTGCCCCGACGCCTCAGTGCAGTGGCTTTGCTTGTTGAGTTCAGGCTCTAGGCACTAGGGCTGCAGAGTTGCAGCAGGTGGGCTCAGTAGTTATGGCTCGGAGGCTCTAGAGCACAGGCTCAATACTCGTGGCATTCATGTTTAATTGCTCTGCAGCACATGGCCCAGATCAGGGACTGAACCTGTGTCTCTTGCATTGGCAGGCAGATTCTTTACTGCCGAGCCACCAGGGAAGCCCAAGAATTATTTTTTATTACGTATCCTTTCGTATGTTTTCAGCAATTATTAATATCTTTCTGTTTGGTTTTTATTTTAGATGTGATGTTCTATATGACATAAAGAGTTACAATTGTGTGTGTGTGTCTGTGTGCTGAGTGGTATCTAACTCTTTGTGACCCCCATGGACTGTACCCCGCCAGGCTCCTCTGTCTTTAGGATCTTCCAGGCAAGAGTATTTGAATGGGTTGCCATTTCCTTCCCCAGGGGGTCCTCTTGAATCAGGGATTGAACCCATGTCTCTTGCCTCCTCTGCAATAGCAGGTGGATTTTTTACCACTGAGCCACCTGGGAAGCCTTTCCCTCGTAGCTCAGTTGGTAAAGAATCTGCCCGCAATGCGGAGACCTAAGTTGGATCTCTGGGTTGGGAAGATCCCCTGGAAAAGGGAAAGGCTACCCACTCCAGTATTCTGGTCTGGAGACTTTCATGGACTGTATAGTCTATAGGATCACAAAGAGTCAGACATGATTGAGTGACTTTCACTGGGAAGCCCAGTTTATCTAATTTTAAGTGTGCACTATTTTTTTGGTAATAAAATCATTTAAACTGATAGCTGGACACCAGAAGACATAGGGTTTTTTTTTTCCTTTGAAGTGACTTGTTACTTTACTTAGAAGGAAAGGAGGGAGTGTGTGTGCATGTTGGGGGTCAGGGAAAAGCAGCAGCGCCCCCCGTGGAGCTGAGCAGGCTCACAGAAGAGAAAGTTCCCACAGAACTCCTAGGCAGCCATGAGCAAGGCTGACGCAGAACCAGCAGGGGGCAGGCCAGGCAGGCCAGGCCGACCAGTCCCTGAAGCAAGTCAGCAGTAAGGAATTTAGTCTTTTCTCTAATAATGAGAAGCCCTTGCTCTTTCTACCACATTAAATATTTTTAGAAATTATTTTTTGTTGCAGACATTTGAAATTCTAAAACCACATTAATTTAAATACTATTTCCTTCTCTCCAAATTCATCCAAAACAATATTTTGCAATGGAATTCAAGTGAGCAAGGAATGGTATTACTTGAAGAGAGTGAAAAAAAGCTGACAAGTTTATAGATTAATATGTGTAGACCCGTTCTTTCCAATACAGTAGCTACCAGCCCCATGTAGCTTATGGGTTACTTGAATTGGGGCTAGTCCCAGCTGAAGTATTCTGTAAGCATGAAATGCACATCAAATGTCAAGGAATTAATATCAAAAAAGACTATAGATTATCGTATTAAAATATGTTTACATTGATCCCATGTTCAAATATTGTTTTGGAGATATTAGGGTAAATGAAATACATTACTAAAACTTTTCCATTTGTTTCTGTTTATTTTTTTAATCTTGCTACTAGAAAATTAAAATTACCTATGTGGATCACTTCATATTTCTATTTGGGCAACAATGGCATACTTCATACTAGAATACACATAACTTTCCAAAACCGTAAGACTCACAGTGTATGTCTGGTACCCTTGTGCTTTCATGTGTGTTAATGCATTTAATTCTCATATGAATCTGATAAGTTAAGCACTATTATTACCCCATTTCGCAGATTATTATTCAGTTTATTAACTGAAGCACAGATGCTACACAGAACATTTTTGTAAGCGTACACAAGAAACTGACAACAGGAGGGGTCTCCTGGGGAGGAATTAGGGGTTAAGATATGGAAATAAATTTCTAGGCCTGAGATGGCACCACTCCTGCCCCAGGTTAGCAAACCAAAATTTAGATAATGTTTGTGTACTATAAATGCTCTGCTTTACCAGAAATAAATGCAATCAGCCAACCCCCAAACACCAAACCAACTTTTATTTACCTACTTCCTTGCTCCTTATTCTTTTCCTATAAAAGCTTCCTACCTTTTACCCAACTTGGCCATTCTCTGGACCCTTAGGAACACAGCCTGCATGCTTTCTGTAGTGTCAAAGTGTTTGCATCACCTAAATTGTCTTTAAACATTTTTAACTAGGGTCAGGGATGAAAAGGAGATTATTTCTCATTGTACAGACTGAATTTATTACAATGTGAATATATCATCTGTTAACCACTTTGGTAAAGCTATGAAAATAATAGAGACAAACTGCAAAACCACAGTGTTAAGATCACAAACTCAAGTACATTAAGTACAATTGAGCACTTACTCAATTAAAAGTAATTGAGAGAAGACTAACTAAAAATAAAAGCAATAAAAAACATTAAAAAAATTTGAACCTTCCACGCTAATCACAGACATGTCTTTCTTGCTTATTACCTGTAATTTGCCAAAGTGACTGTTTCCTGAGTACGCAGTTGGTCTAAGAGCCAAAGCTTGCACACCAAGGAGCGAGGCTCAGCAGTCATTTCCTAGGACTTCAGTTCTCACTGAGACAAAAGGCCTGAAAAATACAAAAGCATATTGCTTCAGTTTATGCCTGCAGTCTTTTATTTAAAAAATAAGCTATGTACTGTTCTTCCTTAAAGCAAATGTGAATTTAACTTCTTTTTCCTAAAAACATAAATTAGAAGTCCCATGAGCCAAGGTTAGGCTCACTATGGTGCTGTTTCAACCACACTTCTACTCTATTATCACCATTATCAGTGAAACCTAGATTAAGATCTCTTCGATAACTGCTTGTAGTTACTGAAAATTCCTGCCGCCGCCCCCCATAGTCCTACCCTCTGTTTGCACTTTGTGTATATATTCCTCTGTATGGTAGGCTCATTTTGAGGGGCTGAGAATGTAGCAATGGTGGCCCAGAGAGCAGTTTTTTCTCACGGCTACTATTCTTGAAGAGGTGGAGAAGAAAAGCAGATATGAAGACCTTGAAAGGAGAGGTCAGATGTGGGAGGAGCTGCAAAAGTAACTGCGCCCTAGAGCAGCTGCAGCTAGCTGAGTCAGGAGAGTGGGGAGAGTCCAGGGACTGAATCCTTGCCACCACATTAAATATTTGTAAGCCAGAGTCACACATTTAGAATTTACTCTAAATTTAATGGGATTTTCAAGATTTCTATTTTAAAAGGTCTGGCACTCAAATACTGAGCACTGGTTTAATGATGGACCATCAAGTCACAGCACAGAATCGGCCAGTATCCCCCTCCCAGTGTGGATAACTCCCCAGGACTGGGCTGGAAATGCCCTACTTCTGTCAGGCCCTGCCCTAGACTGGATCCTGCGTGCTTGCTAAGTTGCTCAGTTGTGTCCAACTCCTTGCGACCCTAAGGACTGTAGCCCCCCAGGCTCCTCTGTCCAAGGGATTCTCCAGGCAAGAATACTGAAGTGGGTCGCCATACCCTCCTCCCAGGGGATCTTCCCAACCCCAGGACTGAACCCGTGTCTCTTGTGTCTCCTGCATTGGCAGGCAGGTTCTTTACCTCTAACAGCACTTGGAAAGCATTTTCATAAGCTCCCAGACTCCCTTGGGTTCCCTGGTAGCTCAGCTGGTAAAGAATCTGCCTGTACTACAGGAGACCTGGGTTCTATACTTGAGTTGGGAAGATCCCCTGGAGAAGGGAATGGTTACCCACTCCAGTATTCTTGGGCTTCCCTTGTGGCTCAGCTGGTAAAGAATTCGCCTTTAATGTGGGAGACCTGGGTTCGATCCCTGGTTTGGGAAGATACCCTGGAAAAGGGAAGGGCAACTCACTCCAGTATTCTGGCCTGGAGAATTACATGGTCTGTATGGTCCATGGGGGTCACAAAAAGTCAGACACAATTGAGTGACTTTCACTTCCAGAGGATTCATGAGCAGATTACAGCTGGAGTAGTGCTTTCTAAGCTAGGGATCTCAGCTTTGACTGCATTCTGGAATCACCTGGTGGGGATATAAGAAACTGTTGGCACCCTCTTTCTAGAAAGGCTGTCGTAATTGGTGTGACCTGCAACCAGGGCATTGCGAACTTTGGAAACCACTCATTTTCCAAGGTTGAAAATTACTGCCCAGAAGTCGCAGTGAGTGACCAGCAGCTGTTTTTCATGCTCAGCTGATTTCCTCTGCTCCTTTTTTCTTTTATTTTTCCTCCTAGCAGTCCCTGGGGCTCCTCTTGTTTCTCTGTTTGGTCACCAGTAAAAGTACTTCTCTCCCTGGGGATTTTCAACTGCCCACGCTGAGGAGAGCAGTCTGGCTAACCCCAAGACAGACACACTGGCTTTTAATGTTAAGGATCAATTTCTTTCTCTACTAGGCCACAGGCTGTCAAATAAAACAACCCTGAACAAGATACAAAACTCAAAACGTTCCTACAAATGTGATCCTTAGACCAAAGTGCCAGTAGGAACCCTCAGTCTCTAAGTCGTGTCTGACTCTTTGCAACCCGATGGACTATAGCGCACCAGGCTCCTCTGTCCATGGGATTTTTCAGGCAAGAATACTGGAGTCGGTTGCCATGCCCTCCTTCGGGGGATCTTCTCAACCCAGGGATCAAACCCATGTCTCCTGCATTTTCAGGCATTCTTTACCACTGAGCCAGCAGGGAAGCCCGTATTCATTGTACTGTTGTTTAGTTGCTCAGCAGTGTCCATCATTTTGCATGCCATGGACTGCATGATGCCACGCTTCCCTGTCTTTCACCATCTTCTGGAGTTTGCTCAAACTCATATCCATTGAGTCGGTGATGCCATCCAACCATCTCATCTTCTGTCTTCCTCTTCTCCTGCCTTCAGTTTTTTTCCAGCATCAGGGTCTTTTTCAATGAGTCGGCTTTTTGCAACAGGTGGCCAAAATACTGGAGCTTCAGCTTCAGCATCAGTCCTTCAAATGAATTTTCATGCTTGATTTCCTTTAGGATTGCCTGGTTTTATCTCCTTGCAGTCCAAGGGACCCTCAAGAGTCTTCTCCAGTACCTCAGTTCAAAAGCATCAATTCTTCATCGCTCAGCCTTCTTTATGGTCCAACTCTCACACCTGTACATGCCTACTGCAAAAACCATAGCTTTGACTAGACAGACCTTTGTTGGCAAAGTAATGTCTCTGCTTTTTAATACATTGTCTAGGTTTGTCATAGCTTTTCTCCCAGGGAGCAAGCATCTTTTAATTTCATTGATGCAGTCGCTCTCTGCAGAGATTTTTGGAGCCCAAGAAAAGAAAATCTGTCACTGTTTTCCATATTTCCCTATCTAATTTCTATGAAGTGATGTGATCAGATGCCATGATCTTATGTTTTTTAATATTGAGTTTTGAACCAGCTTTTTCACTCTCCCCTTTCACTTTCATCAAGAAGCTCTTTAGTTCCTCTTTGCTTTCTGCCATAAGGGTGGTATCATCTGCATATCTGGGGTTATTGGTATTTTTCCTGGCAGTTTTGATTTCAGGTTGTGATTCATCCAGCCCAGCATTTCACATGATGAACTCTGCATATAAGTTAAACAAGCAGAGTGACAAAATACAGCCTTGATGTACTCCTTTCCCAATTTTGAACCAGTCCATTGTTCCATGCCAGGTTCTAACTATTGCTTACTGTACATTGTATATACATTGTATATAAGGGACTTGAGTAGTCAAGGATTTTGATATCTGCAGGGTCTCCTGAAACCAACTCTCCCTCCCCTCCTATAACTGAGTATCTCTGAGGAGCTGGTTCTTCCCAAATCCCAGCCAGCACAGGAATGAGCCCCACAGGCATTTTTGGCCAGCCCTTTGCTGTCACTTTTGTGGTTGACTTCTGGGGTAGGGTCCCATAATCCCTAAGTTGCAGTAAAAGGTCTACAACATCTCTCCCTTCTTTAATAAAATGGTTTCTTTTCACATTAGACTTCTCATATTGGGGCAAGATGAGTGTAAGGAAAAGATAAAACAGACACTGATTTTTCACACAATGGTTTAGCCTCAGGGCTTCAATATAGGACTTCAAAAGGTTTAGCTGAAATCACCTTTATAAAGGACCATTACATAAGAGGAAACTGCCAAGAGAGCATCTCATTCTCTTTAGGTTTTCTAACCTTTCAGCCTCAACAAGTAGTTATTATTTAAATGTACTAGTTGACAACTTGTTAGCAAAAGCATTGAAACTACCAATGATGAATCAGAGTAGGACAACTTCATGAAAATGCAAACTTCACTCAAAACTAATCTAAAATAATTAATGAGAAAGGAAATGGAAATTTTAGACACCTTTTCCTTACTAATGATGATTATGAATATTTATTGACCAATGCTGTTACCTGAAAAAGTGAGTTTACCTCTTGGTAGGTGTCAAAAAACACAGTAAAAGACACAATCAAGTCAAAGATCAGGTCTTATTACTTAACAGCAAGTAAAGAGACTATTGGGGAATCTTTCCCAAAGCAATGTTTCCCCAGCAGGAAAACTGGAGAAGTTTTAAGCTAAGGGTGCATGAATATTCATGAAGGGACTGCAGCAGAAGAGAATTCAGCACAGAATTGGGCAAAGGTTGTCAAGGTCCAACCTTTAGTTGACTGAACTCTTGAGGATCAGAAAAGGTCAACATCAGCATATCTTAGGTTTAGACCTATGCGAGGTCTCAGGTTGCAGTTACCACCCTTCACCTGCTGAACACCAAGAAATTGATGCTTTTGAACTGTGATGTTGGAGAAGACTCTTGAGAGTTCCTTGGAATGCAAGGAGATCAAACCAGTCAATCTTAAAGCAGGAAATCAACCCTGCGTATTCACTGGAAGGACTGATGCTGAAGCTGAAGCTCTGATGAGAAGAGCTGACTCATTGGAAAAGACTCTGATGATGGGAAAGATTGAAGGCAGGAGGAGAAAGGGACTAGAGAGAATGAGATGGTTGGATGGTATCAATGAGTTGAGCAAGCTCAAGGAGATGGTGAAGGACAGGAAAGCCTGGTGTGCTGCAGTCCATGGGTTGCAACTGAACATGTCTAACTCAGCAACAGCAACACCTCAGCGGAGGCATTAGGTCCGGCAGAACTCAAAGATACTTATCAGATTGTTATGTATATCCCTTAAAGAGGAACTAGGACTCTCTTTTATTGCTGAACTACTATTTATTGATTACTTTTCCTTTATTGGCTTTCCTGGTGGCTCATAGGTAAAGAATCCATCTGCCAAGCAAGAGATTTGAGTTCGATCCCTAGGTCAGGAAGTTCTCCTGGAGGAGGAAATGGCAACCCACTCAATATTCTTGCCTGGGAAATCCCATGGACAGAGGAGCCTGGCAGGCTACAGTCCATGGAGTCGCAGAGCCATGAGTAAACAAATTTTTCCTTTGTTCCTTCATCCACTTAAGGTCATTAATTATTGAGACCTGCTCCAGGGAAAGCACTGTGGCCAGGCTTAGACCACAAAATTGCTCAGGCCAAGAATGGTTTCTCTTATGTCAAGAAAGCCATTCCTGGTTCTCTTTTTCTAGGGACCCCCTAGTCTATCTGCTTATAATACTTGCAAGGGAACTAAAAGATACTTCATGAAATATTTTTGCAGTGCTTTTTCAAGACTGTTTTAAAATGAGAAGGGAGTTGTTATGACTCATTGCCTTCGTAATAGTGATGTTATAGTCTGCCTTCTTCCTAATGCTCCATCAGTGAATAAATATTCTACTCTTTGAGTCCATTTGGATGGTGTTCTTATGTTGACTTTGAGTCTAGGCCAAAAATAATTGGAATTAATTCAGGAATTAAGTTTGTTTATTCTGTAACATCTGGGCCTTTGTCAACTAGCCTTGCTTATTCTTGCAGTCACATTGCAGTCATCAGCACCACTCTTGGATACTTTGAATTTAATTGGTCTCAGAACTAGTTTTTCTACTATTAGTATTGTCAGTTTAAGCATATGTAACACAATCAGTGACTTCTTTCAGTTCAGTTCAGTCACTCAGTCATGTCCAACTCTTTGCAACTCCATGGACTGCAGCACACCAGGCTTCCCTGTCCATCACCAACTCCCAGAGCTTGCTCAAACTCATGTCCATCAAGTCAGTGATGCCATCCAGCCATCTCATCCTCTGTCGTCCCCTTCTCCTCCTGCCTTCAATATTTCCCAGCACCAGGATCCTTTCTGATGAGCCAGTTCTTTGAATCAGGTGGCCAAAGTATTGGCGCTTCAGCCTCAGCATCAGGCCTCCCAGTGGCTTCATTATGCTTTCCATGTTTCGTCCCTCATCAAGATGATTGAGGCCCTAGGGCCTTAGCACGAGCTCTGTCCTCTGCCTAGAATGTACTTGCCTNCCAGGATCCTTTCTGATGAGCCAGTTCTTTGAATCAGGTGGCCAAAGTATTGGCGCTTCAGCCTCAGCATCAGGCCTCCCAGTGGCTTCATTATGCTTTCCATGTTTCGTCCCTCATCAAGATGATTGAGGCCCTAGGGCCTTAGCACGAGCTCTGTCCTCTGCCTAGAATGTACTTGCCTCTTAGGTCTTAGTATAACTGGGTGCTTGTTATTTAATTCTCAGTTATATGTGACCTCCTCAGAGAGCCTTTGCCTGACTACTCAATCTAAAGTAGTCCCCAGACACTCTATCACATCACTGTATGCTATTCTCCCCTGTGCTAGGCACAGTCTGAAATGGTTTTGGCTTATTTGTTGGTCTCTCCTTTCCCTAAAATCTGTGTGGATCACAACAAACTGTGGAAAATCCTTAAAGAGATGGGAATACCAGACAATCTTACCTGCTTCCTGAGAAATCTGTATTTAGGTCAAGAAGCAATAGTTAGAACTGGACATGGAACAACAGACTGGGTTCCAAATGGGAAAAGGAATATGTCAAGGCTGTATATTGTTGCTGCTGCTGCTGCTGCTAAATTGCTTCAGTCATTTCTGACTCTATGTGACCCCATAGACGGCAGCCCACCAGGCTCCCCCGTCCCTGGGATTTTCCAGGCAAGAACACTGGAG